>CM050412.1:74679822-74684822 GCA_027564155.1 Gymnocypris eckloni scoliostomus | reverse complement strand
CTCTTTAATATTATTAAATTAAAATGTTTAGTGCAGCCATTAAGTCAATCAGTATGACAAAGCAATTAATCATGTCAATAGCTATTACACCTATTAATCAAACAAATGTCAATCACGCAGCATCATGTTTCATAAGTGTTGTCTACAGGTTCTCCAATCAGTCATCGGCATTTCATGATTCATCCACTGCATTGGACCCATGTCAAGCAATCAATTGTTGTCAAGTGATCTGTTGTTCATTCAATAGTCACTATATGTGTCATTCCCACTGCGATGTCTTCAGTCATTCAGCTGTCCAGTAAACAATAGATTCTCATGTTTGAATGTATTCTTATGCCTTTGTGAATCAAAAACAGTTTCTCAGAGGAGAATTTACTGACAATGAATTATATTACAAACTTCACTCCACTTGGACTGGCCCTTAAAAATGCTGTGCTTGAATGCAGCCCACATTTCTTTTCAAAAGTTGATCATTTTATGAATTACTGCTGCTATTATCAAAATAATATGTACGTATTTAAAAGTAGTTATCATATATATATATATATATATATATACAGTCATGGACAAAAATATCAGCACCCTCGCAATTCTGTCAGAAAATGTAACCCTTCTCTCTCTTTTTGCATTGGAACGACACAAAAACACTGAAAAGAAAAGTAAAATCTGATACAATTCCACACAGAACCCCACAAATGCACTGGGCAAAATTATTGGCACCCTATGGAACAAATAAATTAAATCAATTGCTTCCTGTAACCATGAATGAGTTTCTTAGATCACTCTACTGGAATTTTGGACCTTGGACTCTTCTTTTGAAAACTGCTCCAGGTCATTCAGATTGAATGGATGCCTTCTCCCGACTGCTGTTTTAAGATCTCTCCACAGATGTTCTATGGGATTCAGATCTGGACTCTTTGCTGGCCATATCAGAACTCTCCAGCGCTTTGATTGTAACCATTTCTGAGTGCTTTTTGAAGTGTTTATCGTATCATTGTCCTGCTCGAAGACCATGACTTCTGGTGGAGACACGGCTTTCTGACACTGGCCACTACGTTGTTCCCCAAAATTCTTTGGTAATCATCAGATTTCATGATAACGTTCACACAGTCAAGGCATCCAGTGCCAGAGGCAGCAAAGCAACCCCAAAACATCTTTGAACCTCCGCCATGTTTGACTGTAGGGACTGTGTTCTCTTCTTTGAAGTCCTTATTGATTTTTCTGTAAACAGTGCCATGATGTCCTTTACCAAAAAGCTCTACTTTTGTTTCATCTGTCCACAGATGTCTCATCTGTCCACAGTTTTCCCAGAAGGATTGTGGTTTTGTCACATACGTTTTGGCAAACTACAGTCTTGCATTTTTATGCCTTTGTGTCAGCAGTGGTGTCCTCCTTGGTCTCCTACCATAGCGTCACTTTTTATTCACATTGCCATGGATAGTGCGAGCTGACACTGTTGTACCCTGTGTCTGCAGATCAGCTTGGAATTGTTTGGAAGTTAATCAGGGTTCTTTATCCACCATTCGAACAATCGTTCATTGTAATTTTTCTTTAATTTTGCTCTTCCGTCCAAGTCCAGGGAGGTTAGCTACAGTGCCATGGGCTGTAAACCTCCTGACGATATTGCGCACAGTGGACAGTGGAACATTAATATTTCTGGATATGGACTTGTAACCTTGATATTGTCCATGTTTTCCACAATTTTCTTCTCTCAAATCCACAGACAACTCTTTACACTTCTTTCTTTTCTCCATGCTCAGTGTGACACACAACACAAAGGTCGAGTCAATGTTTGCCCATTTTAACTGGTTGCAAGTGTGATTACCATATTGCCCACACCTGTTAATTGCCACATGTGTGTCTAAATACAAATTACAGGACCATCACATGCTTGAAAAGTAAATATTTCTTACAATTTTGACAATGTGCCAATCATTTTGTCCAGTTCAGTTTTGAGTTCTGAGTGGAATTCTTATCAAGTTTGACTTTTCTTCTCTGTTTTTTTTGTGTGTGTGTGTGTTATTGCAGTGCAAACAAAAACAATAAACACGTGAATACCAAAACATATTCAATTGAAACAATATTCTGAGAGAATTGTTGCATTTTCTGACAGAATTGCAAGGTTGCCGATATTTTTAGCCATGACTATATATATATATATATATATATATATATTAGGGCTGTAAATCGATTAAAATAGTTGATCGCGATTAATCACACATTTGTATTTGTTCTAAATGTCCCTTAAATGAATAATACTTTAATCAACAATAATCAACATGGGCATGGACAAATATGGACGCTTTATGCAAATGTATGTTTATTATTATTGAAACTCAACATAGAGCATGGAGACTAGACATGTTTCAAAGGTCATAGATGTTTTTCAAAGAACTTGTTCATGTCTATTAGACATATGAAAAAAAAGAAACATCGGGTTCCCATTACCTCTTTTTCTTTGCACTGAGCAATTTACTCACACAAACCTGTTTAAGTTTTTGCAGGAGAGGGCAGCTCTTCTTCTGATCATGCAAAATATAGGCTACATTTATTACTTATTAATATACTTTTTCCCCTCTCTGTTCCCACATACTGTATTTTGATGCAGCTAAATGCGCAATAAAACAGTTTTCATTGATATATTTAACTGTTTCTGTTGTCAGACAATGGAATGAATATGACATAGTGACTGAAACGCGACCCAGTAAGTGTGGCATATCAAGATGCTGATTAGACAGCGTGATTATTGAACAGGTGTGCCTTAGGCTGGCCACAATAAAAGGCCAATCTAAAATGTATACGCCGATCCAGAGCATCCCAAACATGCTCAGTGGTGACATATCCGGTGAGTATGCTGGCCTTGTAAGAATCGGGATGTTTTCAGCTTCCAGGAATTGTGAACAGATCCTTGCAACATGGGGCCGTGCATTATCATGCTGCAACATGAGTTGATGGTCATGGATGAATGGCACAACAATGGGCCTCAGGATCTTGTCACGGTATCTCTGTGCATTCAAAATCCCATCAAGAAAATGCACCTGTGTTCGTTGTCCATAACATACGCCTGCCCATACCATAACCCCACCGCCACCATGGGCCACTCGATCCACAACGCCTTTGGAGACTGCTTATGGTAGAGAAATTAACGGGCAACAGCTCTGGTGGACATTCCTGTAGTCAGCATGCCAGTTGCATGCTCCCTTAAAACTTTCGACATGTGGCATTGTGCAGTGTGATAAAACTGCGCATTTTAGAGTGGCCTTTTATTGTGGCCAGCCTAAGTCATACCTGTGAAATAATCATGCTGTCTAATCAGCATCTTGATATGCCACACCTGTGAGGTGGATGGATTATGTCGGCAAAGGAGAAGTGCTCACTAACACATATTTAAACAGATTTGTGAAAAATATTTGAGAGAAATAGGCCTTTTGTGTACATAGAAAAAGTCTTAGATCTTTGAGTTCAGCTCATGAAAAATGGGGGCAAAAACAAAAGTGTTGCTTTTATAATTCTTTTCAGGGTATATAGAGGTGTGGCAAAGTGCAATCGTGTCCTTGTGCTCGTGAAGCAGAAAACCCATACAAATGGGAGGTTTCATTAACGTTCTATTTACTTGGGCCTGTCTGTTGTTTTCCAAGTGGAACTATTTTTTTATTTATAATGTCAATAAAATGCTCAGACCATGTGGGAGGGAATTAAATAATATCTGGGAAACAGATAAAATAAGAGAGAGACAGTGGTGGAAAGCATGACATTTTGTTGGTAAAAGCTTTAAAATTGATCTTGAATGTTTTATTGAGAAGGTAAGTGGACTATTCGAGAAAGGTCAGGAAATTACATTTATATGCACACTACATTTAATGACATTACGGACAATTTATGTCAATTTATGGTGTCAAGCAATGCTCAGCCCATCTGTAAAGTTTCAACGCCTGATGAACAAAAACAACATTAACAAACGTATAAAACTGAATCATTCTCTACTAATGATTTTTTTATAAGATTTACAGCTAATGGGCCAGCTTTACTAACAGCTTGTGTCAGAGGCCAATTCCATATTCCATATAGTCAGGATTTACTAAGACATGGAGCGAAATATTAGCGATGGTATGGCATGGACAGAGTTATTTTTTCAGCTGACCTTATTGGATATGTGTTGCATCCACAAAAGAGGCGATGTTGTCTGGTGGCACATATGAGTTTTTTTTTCATCACACTGCAAAATTCATAAACACAACAATACATTTTTTCATTTCACAGTAGTGTGTTTTAACGACTGGCAGTGTGACTTCTTCATACATGAGTGTGTGGCGGGCGTGGTTCAGCGAAGTCTGCAGCGGAGAAAGACTCAGGAGACAGCGGTAAGTAAGTGGGTCAAGTGCAAAATGAGGATCACCTGTGTCTGATTGTAGTAATTGGCGTGGAGACGGATAAAAGCCGCCGTGGAGCGTCAGTTCGAGAGAGACGGGTGAAGACTCGGCGCCGAGCTGTCAGAGAGAAACAGTCGGAGCGAATACAGAGAGTGATCGCGGAGGCGAGCGAGAGAGTTGATGTTTCCGGGTGACGCCAGAGTGCGCACCTGTGTGAGTTTATCTGTCTTAAATAAACATACCTGAGTCTTCACGAGCCAACCCTGTCCGCTTCCTTCCTTCCTCACGAACTTTGTTACACTGGTGCGAAACCGGGAAGGAAGCCGGAACGCCGCTGCCATCATGTCCTCACCATCGGGATCGCCATTTGCGGATGTCATCCAGTCGCTCGCGGGACTCCACCAAGAACAACACAAAGCGCTGATGGACATGAGGGCAGACCAGGAGAGGAGATTCTGTGCCCTCGTCCAGAACCAGCGGGAGGACCCATGACTGTTCGAGCTGGATGGACCGGAGGGTTCGGGCGGTGAAATCCAACAGTACCGGCCCGCCCACCCCATGCCGGTACAGAAGATGGGGCGCAGGATGACCGGGCGTTCTCGACCTCTTCGGAAAGACCAGCGGCGGCAT
>CM050412.1:74481519-74679722 GCA_027564155.1 Gymnocypris eckloni scoliostomus | reverse complement strand
GTGATGGACAAATGTAATGTGCGGTGCAGTATAACTGCTCTGCTGCCTGTCGAATCGGGGTCGAAATTGTCATTTCTACCCCAGAAAGGACAGGAGTGGTAGTCTACAGAAGGACCTGGACCAACCATAAGAGATTTGGAAAACCCAGATCCAGAAGGGTTCATCTTGTGTTTCCTCCATCTGTGCTGTACCGGAGAGACTTTTTTGTCAGGCGACCACTGGAGACGTGCGATGTGGTGCTGAGGGCCTGGATGGTCCATCTGTTTGAAAAGGAAATCGGTGGCAACCATGATACAGGATATGACGAATCTCTTGCCAGAACTTCTATGTCTTTGAGGACACTTCCACTCTCTGAGCGTCCAGCACATCCACAGACTAGATCGGTCTCATGGGGCGCGTGGCTGATGTGGCAGCTGACCAAAGACACTGTGAGAAAATGTCCACATGAGTCAGGTGGGAACCTAACTAACCGATCAGAATGCTGTAGAATAGATATTTTCCCCACATTGAAAACAAAAAGTCATTACTCACTGAAAATCTAATTTACAATCATGTTTAAAACAGATGAAAACACTATGAATGGTCATTATAGTATTGAGCATAAATGAGAGAACTAGTTTAGGTTTTTCTTAGACTGTTCTGTCTTGATTTACCTGGTGCATTATACATCTATACTAATTTATTTGTTCATTTGTGTCTTTCCAGACAGTGTGGATATCCTGACTTTTCCATTTGCAAGCACCGGTGAGAGGTTTGGTATCATACACACATTCTCCTCCTTCAAAAACAGAGATCTAGAAAGGAGACGTACCCTCGGTTTCACACAACCAAGGTCAGACCTGCTGTCAAGAGGCTTCATTCAAATGTCTCACTGTTACAACTACTCATCACTTAGAATACATTAGCAACCTAATGTAGGCTCTAGACTAGGGTTGGGAATCGAAAATCGATTCCGATTCCAGAATCGGATACTTAAGGTCAGGAATCGGATACTTGTTGTCAAATTAAAATTTCCATTCCGCCTAGCGCTTTTTTTTCTTCATCTGTGAGGACAAGTGTGATCTAGCAATCTGCCAGGACCTTACTCGCTAATCTAAGCGTCCCAAAGTTTGCCTGCATTTGCGATCAGAAGCCTAATATCTGTGATAGCTAAACAGGTTGCAAGAGAGGTGTCACCACCAACATGACTTTAATTTAATAGGTCGTTAAAGATCGCAAACATGACTCAAACACTAACGTGATTCTATTCCTAAATTAAATTGATTTGTCTGTTTCATTCCTCAACCTTTGAGGTGTGCGATCACAATATTGTGATCACCTGGTTCATCCATGCAGCAGTGCCACCACTGATCTAAGCTTGGCCACTCTGCTCAAAACTGCAGTTTTGTCCCTTTTTCTTGACAAGAAAAGCCTTTATTAAGACGCGGAACCACCGGTGTGTTTTTTTTTGCATCCAAATTAAACAAGACTTTTCAGACGCGCACTGTAGCTTTGCCTCAGCGCCAGGCGCGAGTCAAATGAGCTTCGGTAGAACAACGAGATGCTGTTAGACTATATGTCAGTAAAACAATCTTTCCTGTCCTATCAGCCGTCACTGTGCTCACGGCGCACGCTCTGATCGGGTCATCATAAATAAGTGCACAAGAAACTGCATACAAGTCTGTCGTCAGTTAAGTCATGAAATTACCAAAAAAGGCGATTAAAGCTACAAACTGTGCATGCATGTGTAACGGATGTATACCAGTAGAGCGCCGGCATCCCGGGTTCGAGACCCGCTCGGTGTGATGGTGTGGACCCGGGGGGGTTACACATGTATGAATACATTCCATTTCAGAACTACTAAAATATAGGCTCTCGTGCAATGGTTTGCTAAAAAGAGACACGGGATAAACACTTGATATCATTATTTAATCACATTGGAATCGATAAGCAGAATCGGAATCGAAATCGATAAAATTCAAACGATACCCAACCCTACTCTAGACCAGTGCTTCCCAAACCTGTCCCGCAGGACCCCATGCCCTGCACATTTTATATGTCTCCCTAATCAGACACACCCAATTTAGCTCTTGCAGTCTCTACTAAGGAGATGATGAGTGGAATCAGGTGTGATAAGGGAGACATACGAAACGTGCAGGGCAGGGAGATCTCCAGGACAGGTTTAGGAAGCACTGCTCTAGACTCTCTGACCACCCCAACAAAACTCTAGTAATCTCTTAATAAACCTTAGCAACACCCCTACACTCACCCAGAATATTGTATATATTGCCTAGCAGCCTAACGCCCTAGAATGCACTGAAAACACCTTAGTAATTACCAACAGCTTGGGAACTAGGGTGTTGCTAAGGGATTCTGACAGATGACTAGGGTGTTGCTAAGGTTTTCTACTAGTCTACTACTACTACTAGTCTACTAGACTAGTCTAAGGTATTCTAACTGACAACTAGGGTGTTGCCATGCTACGATTAATCGTGCAGCCCTAACTCAGAACTCCTTAATAATGGCTTTGCAAGTACCAGGACCAGTTAGAGCCTCTACATGAGCTCTAACATAACTAGCATTACTGTCCCGAATATAAACGCTTCATATGAGGTGATGTGCTAATGATAATCCTGAAATGCCAGAGATGTAGACTGTAAAGGGGGTGTTGGCCTGTTGACCTGTGTGTGAAGCTCCCATCATCTGCTCTCTGCAGGGTGACTCTGTCAGTGTGGCTGTACTTGCTGAGCTGGTGCAACCAGTCATTGTGTGGCATTGTCAAGCATGTTAATGAACAGAGGAACTATGGGAGTCCACTTATTATGCTGTCTGACACAGGTAAGCCAGTCAGGGTGCATTCCATTGTGTAACATCACTGCAAGAAAAAAACTCAAGCATGTTTAAAGCAATAGTTCAGCCACGTCTGGAAAATTATAAAATGGTAATAAAATTCTCACATTGCTTAAAACTAGCATGATTTTCAGTCTGAAATGTAAGTTATTAATTACTGAAATATATATTTCCATATGAAAACGTGTCACTATGTCTTGGTCCTCAGGTGATATAGTGGTGCAGGTGTTATTGGTGCATGGAAAGGAGCAGGCGTTTACAGCACACGCAGCTTTACCCCTCCGTACCTGGATCCGTCTGGACATCTTCTTTCAGGTGTTAGAGGTATTCATCATGCATATCCACATACACTTTTGTTAGATAAAGGACACTGAATACAAACAAGCAAAACTGATGAAACATCATTCTGGTGTGAATGTATAAGAAACTGAACTTTTTTTCTCATGTCAGGCAAAACTCACAATTACAAAGGTCCTACCCGGAGAAAAGACTTTGGAGACGACTCATTCTTTTGAGTAAGTCATAACACCTACACAAAAAACAAAAAAACAAGTCACTTTGGAAAAAAGCATATGCCAAATGCATAAATGTAAATTATTATTGTTATTATGTCTTGTTTCCCAGTAAAATAATATATATATAAATATCTATAAATAATATTAATTTAAGCAATAAATAAATTGAATAAAATATGATTATTTTCAGATAATTAATATAATTTCCAATAATCTAAGTATATTGTCTTGTTCCAATGACAGATTTTTCTTCTCTAGTTTTAGGATAACATCTAACTAAAGTTATTTAATCATTTTTACTGCCATTTTTAAAGTGTAGATCATGTTTAGTAAAACTCTGTAATTCTTTTCTTTTTTCAGTTTTAGTCAGCCGGTTCAATTCAATGACACATCAGGATATTTTGTGATTGGTGGATGCAGCTACATGCTGGGGTTTCATGGCTATATTGGACCAATCAGATACTATCGTTTAGGCTCAGAAAACGTGAGTCATCTCTTATCAATAGATAATTGCATATGACAAAACCAATTTATTATGCCAATATTAATCACGATGCAGCATGCATTCAGACATTCTTATGCGATAATATCTTTATCTATTCAAGGTGACAAACGCCCTGTCCCCTGCTAGGACACTAAAGGAGCTGGACAGACTCCACAGACACTGTGAAGAAATGAGACATGTTACTGAAGACTACCTGCAAGCATTGAGACAGAACCGAGACATCTCTAGAGGTCAGTTACAATGAACATGACTACAATGTAGATTTAAACAGATGTAAACTTGAACATGTAAATGGATAACTGGACTAATCAGAAGACCAATCTCATTGCACACCATCTCAAGTGTTGTTTTAATCAATCTGAAATGCCTTTGCCAAAATCTGACATCAAAATCATTTGTTGTTGAAACACAAAAAAAACAACAGAAAAAAGAGCTTTCCCTGCTGCAGCAACTTCCATTTTCATTACTGATAATTAGCACCAGTTTCCCAGTAAGCAAAAGCTTTGAAATGCATACGGTGCATTATTTGCAAATGTTTGTCTTATTTGCATTTTTCCTATAGTTAAATGTGCAGCTTTGAATGAAAACAGCTATTGTTGGTAATAGTGTGATACATTTTTGTCAAAAAAGACAAAGTTTTACTCATACTTAGATTTAGGGTCATATTTTTCAAACATACTTTATTGTAATTGAATTTAAATTGGTATCAATTGCAACTAACCTAATTTAAATGTGCCGAGCACCAAGATTTGAGAGTTTTGGTCCTTCAAATTACAGGGGCAGCAGATGTAAACGATTAAAACAAGTAAACAAATTTTCTTTTGAGTGAATAGTTCCTAAAGACTTTGTGTTTTTTGTCCATCAGATGTTTGTGAGTCTTATTATGGAGGCCTTAAGAGGAAGTTTGGTCACAGGGAATGCACACAAACCTGGTCGTGGGACCAGCAAAGAAGATTCAACCTCACCCTGAGGCTTCTAGAAGAACACCAGGAGCTCATAAAAGGTAGCAGTGGTTTAATATCATCATCTATAAAGTGAACTATGATGACTCCTGGTGGACAGGTTCATCTTGCTCTGTTCTTCAGGTCTGGGCAACAGCAGCAGACATTTGCTACGTCTAGGCCGAGTGATTTTCCAGGATGCTGTAAATACAATATCTAAAGCAGAGGAGTCAGACGGCGGTCTGGATCTCATGTCCAGTGTTATTGAGCAGCTTCAGGTGTCCACCTGCTGGGGTCACCAGCACTCCTCTCTCCTGCTCGCTACCCTGCACCTGGCCGGCCTGGGCATCCCGGTGGACCTGGAGCAGGTGGGAACCAGAATACCTGAGCATTCAACAGAGCCACTTAAGTCAACATGAAATCAAAATGGACCCTATTTACCTTCTTAAAAACATAGTTCAACAAAAAAAGAAAATTCCGTCATTTACTCATATTGTTCCAAACCCGTAAGACATTCGTTCATCTTCCGAACGTAAATGAAGAATTTTTTTAAGAATTCTGAGAGATTTATGTCCCTCCATTGACAGTTTATGCAACTACCATTTTCAAAAAAATTATAAAGAGATCATAAAACTAATACATATGACTCACGCAGTTTAGTCCAAATGTTCTGAAGAGACTCGATCATATAATGAACAGATTTAATTTAGGCTTTTATTCACATATAAATAATAATCAATGCACACATCAGTTATGGCAAACTGAAGCTCAAACATGTTAGCTTGACGAACCAATGAGGTTCATTACCGTGTGTTACGCTGCACGTTTGAGTTTCAGCAAGAAACAGTGAGGTTTGTTTTTATGGAGAGCAAACAGGGCCAAAACTCTTTACATGAAATGTGTGAAATTATGCTGTGTCAAGATTGTTTGTCCATGTTAATGTTTCTTTTGAACACGCTCAGGACAGTTGGACATTGCGGTAGATCAGAGGTAAAAATTACATAAATACTGTTCAGTTTCTTGCACAGACAGATTATTTCGTGTCTTAGGACATCAATGTATCATCACGAGCCGTAGGGTTTAATTAGGTTTTGTCTGTGTATGGTTTTTTTTACTCTCAAAGCCGTGAGACCCATTGACTGCCATTATATGACTGACAGACTGCAACGGTTTGAGTTAAAAATCTTAGTTTGTGTTCTACTGAAGAAACAAAGTCACCTACATCTTTTTGTGCCTCAAGCAAGTATGTCGAGTTTCTGTTTGTTCACTGATCAAAATGTATATTTAATTTTAAAAGAAAAATTGTACAATCTCTTAATGAACGTTTTGAAGTGTCACAGTAGACTTACAATGGAGGAAAAAATCTCTGTGATCTGAAGATTAAGTCTTATAGGTTTGAAACGACATGAAGGTGAGTAAATGACGACAACATTTTTATTGACCATCTCTTTAATACATTCATGGTCTTATTGTGAATTATTCATCAGTGCACAATTTTCCAAACATAAATCTTTGCCTTCGTAATCCTTCAAAATGACTTAATTAACTAATAACAGCACATTTTTCTTTGGATAACGTCATCTAGGTCACCAGCAGTCTAATGTCAACCATTAGTTAAATGGCTGTATTTAGGTATTGTTTTAGGTTGTAGCCTACGCTTTTATTTCATGTTGACTTGAGTAGTATTTTAATAAAAATATACAAAACCTGAGTCACTGCAGTAGAAGCTGAGCCAGAGCTATTAGAGAGACACATTGTTTGATACAGAAATATCTGTCAAAGTTTGATCTTGATCTATCAATAACATCTTTTTTTCTCAGGGTCATGTGTATAGTTTGATAGGCGGTGTCTCTGATGACCGTCTCGCTCTGATGCATTTGGGATACAAGCACATGCAGGGTCTGGACGGTTTCCCTAAAGACCAGAACACAGCATACGGCTACTACGCCAACATCGGCAAACAGACCAGCATCGACCGCGATGAAGTACAAGACTCTTTGGTGAGTTACACATTTATCTACTGAGATTAGTAATCTACGTCAATGTAAATTACTTTATAGGTAAAGTACGCTCTTAAAAATAAAGGTGCTTCTTAACAGCAATGTCATAGAAGAACCATTTTTGGTTCCACAAAGAACCATTCAAAGTCAAAGGTTCTTTACTGAATATCTCTTTCTTACCTTTTTATAACCTTCTTTCACCACAAAGACTCTTTTGTGAAACAGAGGTTCTTCAGATGTTAAAGTTCTTTATGGAACCATTTAGACAAAAAGGTTCTACTATGACAGGGATAGGCAACGTCGGTCCTGGAGTGCCGCTGTTCAGCAGATGCAGTTTAGCTCCAACCCTAATCGAACACACCTGAACAAGCTAATCAAGGTCTTCAGAATAACTCGGGCTACAGGCAGGTGATGTTTTTTTTAAGGGTTGGAGCTAAACTCTGCAGGACATCGGCACTCCAGGACCGACGTTGCCTACCCCTGTTCTGTGACATCGCTGTGAAGCACCTTTTTTTCAGTTATATTTAAACCAGCTCTGGATATTCGTATTTGCCTTGATAACAGAATTGGAATTATTTCAGAAGAATTACTGCAAACTAGGGCTGTCATTTCAGTGAATTGAATGATTTTATTATTATTCAGATTAATCACAAATAATCACATATATTTTTTGCTAAGATCAAGACCCAAATGAAGATAATATAAATACATTACATTATTGTGGCAGACTTAAATTACAAAAAATTAAACATTCAAAACCATTACTTGTGTTTATACATGCATTTGTATAGTACAGATGATGAATTTAATACCCTTTAATAACCAAATTTGTAACAAAAAAAAGTCTCTGTGAAAGTCTGAAAAACGTTTTAATAATGTTTCTGTTTTTTGTACCATTTTATTACATGGCAATCTTAATTGATGCTGTCATATGGTAAAACTTTAGAAAATAATTAGTAGTTAAGAACATTTTAGTAGTCACACCATTTTACAATTAAATAATAAATTATGTTTATTCAATTCTAAAAATATATAAAACAAATATTACATTTCTACCAGAAAGACTATAAAATGAGAATGTTATTTATTGAAAAATACAACATTGTTAATTTCATCAATCCAGTTTAGCAAGCATGCTTGTTTAAACACACTAAATAAAATTTGATTTGAGTCAGTAAAATGTAGTTCATTTGAATCATGCATACACTACAGACTACGTAAGGAAATTACATTTGCAAATGCTCATTCGCTAATAAAATAATGCTTAGTATCAGGTGGATCTCTTGTTTATCAGCGAGCACAGTCAAATATTTAGAAAAATGACCCTGCTGAAGTGTGTTAATTTGGTTGGTAATGAACTATTGGACTGAAACATTTGTAAACACAAAGACACAGACCTAGACTTGACTCAGCTGAACATGGGTCATCAGGTTAACCACTGGTTTGTGTGTGTGTGTGGATTGTTTTGATGTAAATGTGTCTCTTCTCTGCAGCAAACTCCCACAGAACATGTTCATTTAAACAATGACGACGAGCTCCACACTCAAACGGGCGAGCTGGGTGACATTGTGCAGTATTTGAAACACCAGGCTGGCAGAGGAGATATAGAGTCTCAGGTCTTCACTTTTTATCCCACTTTCCTTTGATCTCTCTTTGTCTTTGGGTATTACATTATATTATGTGACTTTAAATGCAGATCTTGAGCCAAAAACTCATCACGAACACCAATGACAAAAGTACTGGCACCCCTTCTTTATAAGAGAAAAGGGCACTTCCAAACTGTGGCAACAAAGATGGAAACATAATTCATGTATAATTCATAATTCATGTATTCTCTGTTGCAACAGTTTTGAAGTGTATGAAATGACTGTACCCATATGTACAAGTCATTGGTGTTTGGTGATGAGTTTTTGGCTCAAGGTCTGCATTTAAAGTCACACCAGAAGTGTTCAGCTGGGATTAGGACTTGTCTTTCTGCAGACCAGTCAAGTTCTTCCACACTGATTGAATCATCATTTCTCTTTGATCCTTGTCTTATACACAGAGACACTGTCATGTTAGAATAGAAAAGGGTCCAAACTGTTGCTATACAATTAGAAGCACACAATTCACTAGAATATCATTATATGCTTAAACATTAAGATTTATACTCATGGACATTACTAATGTAGTCAAACATTTCATTAGAAGAGGGTGACCCAATAGTTTTGGTAATATAGTGAATATATATATACATATAAATATATATATAAATAAAATATTTGAGACCTTCGTAAGAATTTTTAAAGAATTATACTTGGGAACATTTTATCTCCCTTTTAATGAAAACCAGAGCTGGGGCTCAGGGTCTGGGACAAAATTATTTACATTTCTTTAGAAACTTAATGTTCAGTTATTATTTTCAGTTTTGAATGAATTAAATAATTAATTAATGAATAGAAAAAAAAGCAAGATTTTACTGGACTTGGTGACCCCACTTAATGTTTGTGTAATCATTCTAAACAAAAGTACTAAAGTTAGGAAAAAACAGGATGAAAAGCTACCCTTTATACTAATACTTTCTCATTAAAATCCAAATCATGTGCAAAACCACAGACGACAACGATAACCAGGGTTTCACAGAATATGATAACACAATATTCCCATAATATTATTGTCATCAGAGGGACTTTTCTTGCTTCATTTGAGATTCTCAGCTGTTGTTAATGTAGTTATGGGCTGGTGTTTCTTGCAGAAATCTCTGGCCAGGATGCTTCTGTGGGGCAGTAACGGGGTGGAGAAAGACATTCGAGCAGCAGTCATGTGGTACGCCAGAAGCGCCCTGCAGATGGACGATCCCACCGCCATGTACGACTACGCCATTCTCCTCCTGAAGGTGATCCACAGGTTACATGTAAATCTCTCGAGCCGTATCTTTTCAAACATTTGCAATGTAAAATGCACACACATGTTTGTTTTGTATAAGTATAAACTCCCGACACACGATTAGGAAAATAAATGTAAAATTGTGCATCTGTAGATACTTTCAAGTCTACCTGTCACGTAGACCTGAGAAACAACTGCTTGCTTTGTGCTTGGACAGGGCACAGGAGTGAAGAAGAACCGAACACTTGGCCTTGAGCTTCTGGAGAAAGCTGCCGACATGGTGAGTACAAGTATGAGCATGTGTGCGGAAGCTTTGAGATTTCTATAATGGGCCGTTTGTGTTTTTCTCAGGGATCTGTAGAAGCTCTGAATGGCCTCGGATGGTACTACAGTACCATAGTAAAGGACGGAAGAAAGGCCTTTCGATACTTTGAGTTGGCGGCTGAGAACGGCAGTCGTGATGGGCTCTTCAATGTGGGCGTCTACCATTTAAATGGCGACAATCCTGACAAACTAGACAGGAATGAGGTCAGAGGTCGCACATTTAAAGTACTAGTTCATCCAAAAATGTGCTGTTAATTTACTCACCCTCATGCCATCCAAGATATAGGTGACCTTTTCACTTCAGTAGAACATAAAATAAGATTTTTTTGCTGAAACTGTGGCACTTGGTGTTTCATATAATGCAAGTCATATCAAGGAACACAAAATTAATACCTGTGGCTCATGACGATATATTGAGGTCTTATGAAGTGAAACAATCAGCCTGTGCAGGAAACTGAACACTATTTACAACATTATTACCTGTAATACAGAGGAAATACGATTATTTGCCGCAAACTGATCCTTCGGTCCAAGTCGAACTGTTTCCTCAGTTCAGTGACTGTTGGAGGAACTGAAGCACCGAATGATTCATTCATCATAGGATCAGATACGCAGCTATTTTGGCTCATTTTGAGTCGAGTGACTGTCAGGCGCCTGAATGTGAGTTTTGATTAAGCAACTGATCAATCGATTTGATTTAGTTTTGATCTGTGCTGCTCAGATTCAGACAGATTTGATGAACTGATTCAACTAGTTCACTAAAAAGAATTATTTCAAAAGAATGATTCATAATCGAACTGAATATCATTTCGGACCGTTTGTCTGAGGCTCTGTGTTACAGGTAATAATGTTGTAAATAATGTTCAGTTTCTTGCACAGACTGATCTTTCACTTCATAATACCTTAATACATCTTCAGGAGCCATGCATATTCATTTTGTGCCTGCCTGATATGCTTTTTTAAATGATGAAATACGGGCAGCCAGCACTGACCTTCATTGTCTGAAATGCCAAGGACCACGGTTTCAGCTAAAAATATAATTTTCTGTTCTACTGAAGAAAATAAGTTACACACATCTTAGATGGCCTGAGGGTGAAAAAAGTTAAAACAAATTTACATTTTTGGCTAAACTAACTTTCCTTTAACCTTCAACGGATAGTTCAAAATGGATAGTTTCATATTTTATGGCATGGGTTTATAGTCTGTTGATCTCAAGTTATTTTTTGTTCAGACTGCTGCGTTCCATTACTTCTTGGATGCGGCTCAGTTGGGTCACGTGGACGGCGCTGTGCAGTCAGCAATGTTTCTCTCCACCGGATCCGTACAAGGAGTGCAAAGAGATCAAGACAAAGCTGTGCTGTATGTCAGTCACATATATCCTTCTCACCCGAACACAGCACTCAACAATCCTTCAATGACTTCAGTTAGCACAGCTGCCACCACACACAGATTGAAAAACATTGACAAGTTTGACAGATTTGACAAAATGTATAAATGCAAATATCAGGGTCATCTGATCAGTATTTAATATGTTTTGTTATGTGATATGTTTCTTTTGTTGGGTTTCTCCGTTTCTTCAGACTGTTGAAGCGAGTCATTGAGATGAATGGACACCTGGGCTTCATGGTTAAAGATGCTCTTCAGACTTATCAAAGAGGATCATGGTGAGATATCCATCTCTTCATCTATTCATCCATCCTCTCCTTTCATACTGTCCATCCATCCATCCATTCCTGCATACAGTACATCCATCCAGCATCCATCCATCCCTGCATACAGTACATCCATCCATCCATCCATCCATCCACCTCTTCATCTATTCATCCATCCTTTCATACTGTGCATCCATCCATCCAACCCTTCATCTATCCATCTATCCATCCATCCATCCATCCATCCATCCCTGCATACAGTACAACCATCCAGCATCCGCACCATCCATCCATCTATCCCTGCATACAGTACAACCATCCAGCATCCGCACCATCCATCCATCTATCCCTGCATACAGTACAAGCATCCAGCATCCGCACCATCCATCCATCATTCTATCCCTGCATACAGTACATCCATCCATGCATCCATCCATCCAAACCTTCATCTATCCATCCCTGAATACAGTACATCCATCCAGCATCCATCCATCCATTCATGCATACAGTATATCATCCACCCATCCATCCCTGTATACAGTACATAATTCATCCATCAATCCATCTAGCATCCATCCATCCATCCATCCCTGCATACAGTACATCCATCCAGCATCCATCCATCCATTCCTGCATACAGTACATCCATCCAGCACCCATCCATCCATTCCTGCATACAGTGCATCCATCCAGCATCCATCCATCCATTCCTGCATATAGTACATCCATCCAGCATCCAACCATCCCTTCACCTATCCATCATCCATCCCTGTATACAGTACATCATCCATCCAACCCTTCATCTATCCACTCATCCATCCCTGTATACAGTACATCATCCATCCAACCCTTCATCTATCCACTCATCCATCCCTGTATACAGTACATCCATCAGCATCCATCCATCCATCCATCCATCCATCCATCCATCCATCCATCCATCCATCCATCCATCCATCCATCCATCCATCCATCCATCCATCCATCCATCCATCCATCCATCCCTGCATACAGTGCATCCATTCCTTCATTCATCCATCCTTCCATCCATCCATCCCTGCTTACAGTACATCCATCTATCCAATATCCATCCATACATCAATCCACACATCTCTTCATAATTCGATCTATCCACCCATCCCTTCATAAACATATGCTTCTATCCATGCAACATCCTTGCATCTATCTATCCTTCCATCCTTCATTACATCATTGCATCCATCTCTTAGGGTAAAACCCTTGAGTTGTACTGTCTTGTTTTCTAGGGATCATGTGATTTCAGAAAACTTCTGAATAAAGTAAAAGGGGCACTTTATGACACTTTTTTTTTGTCTATAAATATTTTAATGGAAAAGTGACCAGCACATTATTCAGTATAACTTCCTTTGTGTTACACAGAAGAAAGAAATTATACTGTTTTGAAATGACATATTTCTGAATCAAGGGATGCATCGTTGGTGAAATACGCCATGCTAGCAGAAACTGGTCTCGGTGTGGCACAGCATAATGCCGCCCATCTGTGTGAGGTGAACAGTCTCAACATCTGCCAGTCCAACCATCTCAAGCCTTTCATTTCCTGGCTGTAGCTTTTTTCTTATCCTATAATTTCATGTGTATTTCCAGCTGTTAGATCACAGTTCTGCCTGTCAGTGGCGGTACTACAACTACTCCACCTACAACCACATCCCTCTTGAAGCTGGTGAGCCTCTGCAGAGTAGCAGAAATGAAACTGTGACATACTACTACTTCTCTTTATACAACTACAACTACCGATAATTGTTTTCTTGGTCCCTGTCTTCTCTTATCTTATTCTCTGTGTCCTGCAGGCTTGTTGCGGATGGGAGATAATTACAGTGAACTGGCTGATATGGTGAAGGCCATAGACATGTACAGTACAGCAGCAGTGCATGGTAGTGCTCAGGTACACACACAGACACACACACACACACACACACACACACATGTTGGTTTTTATGGTTTACGGGGACTCTCCATAGGCGTAATGGTTTTTATACTGTACAAACTTTATGTGCTATTGCCCTACACCTACACTACACCTAAACTTAGCCCTCACAGGAGACGGTGCATTTCTACTTTCCCCCCAAAAAACGCACACTGTATGATTTATAAGCATTGTAAATTATGGGGACACTGAAAATGTCCTCATAAATCACCTTCTCCTTGTAATACCTATGTCATACCCATGTCATTATACAAATTTGTGTCCTCATAAACCACATAAACATGCCCACACACAGTCTGTATTTTGGAATCCTACAAAAATCTAAATGCATCAAACATCAAATCAAATGTCTTCTTTAAAATATATATTTTTTCTATTAAATAATGTGCTAATAATAGTTTGTGTGATCGTCAGGGCCTATTTAAACTGGCCATGTTAATTGAAGAAGGTTATGAAGTTCCTGACATCGTTCGGGATCGGATGGGACTCTCAGAAGCACACAATGTGAGCCGGAGCGCTGTGGTGTCATATCTATTATCCAGGTCTGTGTGCTGGCATTTGCTTGGTAGTTTCTCATATGTTTTTTGGAAGAAAACTCTTCAGCTCTGTGGTTGCTTTGAATTATGCTAAAAATTGTGCAAAACAAGTGTGTGTAGTGCACTGCTTTGTGAAATATTGTCAAGAACTTTGTGATGCTGTTTCTTTTAACTTTCTACTCATCAAAGAATTCTGAAAAAACAGCTGAGTAAAATATTTTCAGGTTTCAGAAGAACAGCATTTATCTGAAATATAAATATTTTGTAACATTATACGTCTTTATCATCACTTTTGATCAAAAGTATCCTTGCAAATAAAAGTCTTAATTCCTATAATTTCTTTCCCATTTTTACTGCTGCAAAGAAAAGTAGTTTCAGTAGCACATAAAGTTGCATAATTTGATGTAAAAAATATTTTTTTTTTCTTGGAATATCATGCACCAGTAAATCATTCACAAAGACTAGCAATGTGCACTAAAAAGTAAATAGTGTCCATTCTCAGTTGATGTTGACTTTAAGAACAATGCAAGTCAGTTGAGGTCAAGCACAGGTGAACACTCCTGCATGAATCTGCTCTCTCCTCATGATGTAGGTGCAGGGCGTTTGAGGAGGGGGACGTGACTCCATGTTCATTAGTCCTGTGGAGGATGGAGCTGATGCGAGCGTGGAGAGACTTCACACATAGCTCTGTTCAGCTGCCGCTGGCCTGCGGGATCTTCACCACACTCACAGTTTTTGTGTTTGCTGTGCTGTTACGGACTCTTCTGGGTAAAACATCCATCACTAAAGCAAACTTTTTCAATGATCATTTCCAGCCTATCACTGCAAAATGATCAAAATGCTGTCATAAAAGTGGTCCTTATCGTATTATATACTACGGGCATGTTACCTTGCTCTAAAATGAAAACATTTATGAAACTATTGAGTCAGTTTGAGTCAATAGATTTGGAAACCCATCGTTTTAATTGCTTACACTTTAATTATTGTTTTTCCATCAGCATGTTGCTCTGCGCTTTACCTCTCAACCAGCCAATCATCAGAGAGACACGGTGAACCTGAAATCAGCGACAGAACAGAAAATCAACAGCCTACAGTTGCACACAGTCAGGAAACATCTGATTTAATCGTGACAGTGACTGGAGTGTGTACATGTGTCATCTTTATCATGTTCATTTCCCATCTGCTTTGAAAAGAGCATAAGACTAATCTTCAAGAGGTTATGCATCAGCCGCCACTATCGATCAACACTCTTCAACTCAGGTTACTGCATTGAAACAGTACAAATGCACCTTAAGTTGCTTTGGATGAAAGCATGAACACAATGGTCAGTAACCTGTGTTGTGTGCACTCAGATTTGTCTACTTTCTCTAGGTGAAATAAAGTTTGAATACTGGAATGTTTGCAGTGCAAATAAATGTCACCTGAATATGAATGTTCATCTGAATAGCTTCAGTACTGCACATGACAGCAGTCACATTTGGTTATAGATGTGTATGTCCTTCTGTCATAAGTTAGGTTTAACATTGATTTAAGACTTGGATCTTTACGTGTGAATGTTGGCAGATCTGTTGTGCGGTTATGAACCACGAGAGGGCACCACAGCTCATGGCTATGTTTTTGTTTTGTCTTGAGATTAGGTTAAGATTCTCATCTTGAATTCTTTTTATTTTCTGCACAAGTTGCAAGAGGTTATTTAGTGATAATTCTGCATCCTTGAAAAGAAGATTACTATATTCACTGCCAAGCACGAACAGGACTTTTTTGTTTTGTTTTTGTTTCATTTCAATTAGAGCCAATCAGATTTGAGGATCGGTTGTATAAATACATACAATTGATGATTTATATAATGCTGATTATTAATGAGGCCTATGCATGGGTTCGAACAGAGTGTAGTGTTTACAGATCTTATTGATTATCGGCAGTTGAATTGGATCAAAACGAGGCTGCGAGGGATAGGTTTACAGGCTTTATAATGGTACTTAAGTACTGAAAAAAATAATCATAATTTTAGAAACTTTCAAAAATGCTTTATGGAGTTTGCATAGCCTAATGAAATACGCATTTGTTTGAAATACGTTTCGTCAGCTGAACAGTTGACATGCTGTTAAACAGTACAACCCACTGAATGCACTGCACTTCTGTCCCTCACAGCCTCGTTTTCACTCGTGCTACGCTCTATATCTTAATAAATTAATTAACAGCATACTTCAGTGTTTTCTGCCAATGTTTTGCAACTTGTGTGGGAAGAATCATCCAAACAAAAGCACAAAAAACATGCCTTACTTCTAGGAGAATTCATGGAGCTTATTCTATAGTTCTGTTGCTGTATGTGTCACGTACCGTCAGGGATATGGAACGAGGGAGACGAGGATATACTTTAAATAATAATGTCTTTAATGACAGAAAGCAAAGAGCACAGGAACATGGATATAAATGATCTGACCTGGAGATCTGATGCACACAAATGACGTTTAACAACTGACAGCAAACATGGGGAAGAACAGACTATAAATAGACAGAGCTAACTCAACACACCTGGAACATAATCAGGACACAAGGCTGGGACTAACTGAACTAATAATGACTGGGAAACAGGAAGGACCATATAAGGGTGAGGAGACAAAGGCAGAGGAAGACAAACCAGATATTACCCCCTTCCAATAGGCGTCCCGCCGTATGACATCGAAAGGGAGGGGTGGGCGCCTGGAGGCCTCAAGGTTCTAGGAGACCGGACAGGTGGCCTCCAGGGCGGTGCCTGCCCGGGACACATGGCGGATCCGGGGACTCAGGCGCCACGGCGGATCCGGGACTCAGGCAGCCACGGCGGATCCGGGGACTCAGGCAGCCACGGCGGATCCGGGGACTCAGGCGGCCACGGCGGATCTGGGGACTCAGGCGGCCACGGCGGATCCGGGGACTCAGGCGGCCACGGGCGGAGCGTGAGCTCGGGCGGCCTCCATGGCGGGTAGCCCCCAAAATTTTCTTGGGGTAACTCCTCTTCTCAGGGGGCGCCAGGAGGCGGGTCGCCGGGGTTCTGGGGAGCCGGACGGAGCCGGGCAGGCTCAGGAGTGCCGGACGGAAACGGCAGGGGCTCAGGAGAGCCGGACGGAGCCGGCAGGGGCTCAGGAGGGCCGGACGGAACCAGCACTGGAGGACGCTTGGGAGCGCAGGCGTCTCTGGGCGCCTGGCAGCACACCGCCTCGGGGCGCTGACAAGGAGCAGGCACTGGAGAGCTGGATGTAGCCAGCCGGGGCTCTGGAGAGCTGGACGGAACCAGCAGGGGCACTGGAGAGCTGGACGGAACCAGCAGGGGCTCTGGAGAGCTGGACGGAACCAGCAGGGGCTCTGGAGAGCTGGACGGAACCAGCAGGGCTCTGGAGAGCTGGGACGGAACCAGCAGGGGCTCTGGAGAGCTGGACGGAACCAGCAGGGGCTCTGGAGAGCTGGACGGAACCAGCAGGGGCTCTGGAGAGCTGGACGGAACCAGCAGGGCACTGGAGAGCTGGACGGAACCAGCAGGGGCTCTGGAGAGCCGGACGGAACCAGCAGGGGCCCTGGAGAGCTGGACGGAACCAGCAGGGGCTCTGAGAGCTGGACGGAACCAGCAGGGGCTCCGGAGAGCTGGACGGAACCAGCAGGGGCTCTGGAGAGCTGGACGGAACCAGCAGGGGCTCTGGAGAGCTGGACGGAACCACTGGCGAGGAGCAGGCACCGAGGGCGCTGGCTAAGAGCAGGCTCCGGAGGGCGCTGGCGAGCAGGCTCTGGAGGGCACTGGCGAGGTGCAGGCACTGGAGGGCACTGGCGAGGTGCAGGCACCGGAGGGCACTGGCGAGGTGCAGGCACCGGAGGGCACTGGCGAGGTGCAGGCACTGGAGGGCACTGGCGAGGTGCAGGCACTGGAGGGCACTGGCGAGGTGCAGGCACTGAGGGCACTGGCGGCGCTGAAGCGCTGGCTCGGGCGGCGCCGAAGCGCGGCTCGCGGGCGCTGAAGCGCTGGGGCGGCGCGCGCGCCGAAGCTCGCGGCGGCGCCCGGAACCAGCAGAGACGAAGACGAGCTGGACGGGACCAGCGGAGATGAAGATGGTGGAGGCCATAAGGCAGCTGGCGTGACGGGTTCTGAGTCATCGCCGGTAGTTGAGGCGGAGCTCAACTGGGGAATGGCTGGTGGCACGGACTGCGGAGCGGCAGCCACATGTGATGACTGTGGGCCAGACTCCATCTCGCCACGATAAAGTTCGATCCGCGATCCACAGCGGTTGATGTATTTCTTCAATGACCAGCTCGGATCAGCTCTCGGCATGACGAGACGGATATCTTCCACCAACCCACACCAGAATCCTCCATTAAGGTAAGGTCATCACATGTGGTGAGGTGGCAATGGTTCACAAACTCCTCCACAAACTCCTCCAGGTCACGGCCGGCCCTGGAAGATGAAGATTGTGGCTCCCGAGTGGCTATTTCCACCGCCCTTCGAGCCACATTGATCGGCGCCAGCTCCAGTCTCATCTTCTGCATTTTAGTAGGTCAGTTGTTCTGTCACGCATCACCGTCAGGGATATGGAACGAGGGAGACGAGGATATACTTTAAATAATAATGTCTTTAATGACAGAAAGCAAAGAGCACAGGAACATGGATATAAATGATCTGACCTGGAGATCTGATGCACACAAATGACGTTTAACAACTGACAGCAAACATGGGGAAGAACAGACTATAAATAGACAGAGCTAACTCAACACACCTGGAACATAATCAGGACACAAGGCTGGGACTAACTGAACTAATAATGACTGGGAAACAGGAAGGACCATATAAGGGTGAGGAGACAAAGGCAGAGGAAGACAAACTGTGACAGTATGGTTGTATTAGACATGTCTAATATGACGTTATATTATATGTCCTTTTGACATGTTTTTTTATGTTTTTGTGTGATTATTTTAGGTTTAGGGGACATGTCAAAACATGTACAGGGTTTCTGCATATATCAAATTATATATATTTTTTCTAATGCCATACATGACCCATATACATTATTAGTTTGTATATATATATATATATATATATATATATATATATATATAATGCACACACATATATGAAATATGCTATTTAAGGCTTGTAATTTGATAGTCCACTTTAGACATTGTACTACCTTTAAGTAGGTTTGCAACTACATGTCTTACTCTCAGTAGGGTAGGTTTAGGGTTAGTAGAATAAGTTGACATACTTGCAAAGTTTCTCATAGTGAGTATATTGTATGTTGTGGACCCATCAAAATAAAGTGTTATATTAAGCAGACAGTCTACTAATACTCTAATAACTGCTAGTTGACATGTTGTTGCAAAGTTACTCACTGTTAGTAGAATATCGAAAGTGGACTATCAAAACAAAATACAAAATTATTTAATGATTTATTTTATTTTCCTGATAATCCCCTCACTTTTTGGTTATTTTTAAATCATCCCTACACCCCTGTTTGATTCCCATTGCCACACGCACTTCTCACAATGGAAGGCACTGTGAGTATGTAATCTATTAACTACTGTATAATGTTGCCTATCATAGGTACTGTAGCTGATAGTGTGATTATTAGTTTAATAGTATTATTGTATTTATCTTCCTCTGATATAGCATGTTGAAAACTCTGTTCTTCTAAAGTAGAAAACTCAGAAGAGAAGACCAGGAGACTTCGGATTCAGCAGAATTTCTTTATTCTATGACATGTGTTGTTATCTGCAGTCATCGAAGATCTCATCTTAAGTCATTTTACAGGGTATCTTTATAGTCAGGATTGGAGGAGGGACTTTTTAGGTTGAGACAAAACATCAAAGCTGAGGGCAATAAACCTAACGAATCCACATCTGGCCAGGACAAAGTCATTTGCAGAATAAAGGTTCAATCTCTCAGTAGTCATTGATCTCATTGACAAAAGGCACAGCTGTCCCAAGCCCAAATGGTCAGGAAACAATCTCAAGCACCTTTGCCTTGCCCGACACCTCTTAGTCAGGACGTGAATTCAAATCAAACATAGAATAACATTTGTGATCCTTCAATCCCTCTTTGAGAGTTCTAATAACTCTCACAAAATACAAATTTAGACACTTAAAAGTTAATTCTTGTAACTTGTAATCGTTACAGGCACATTGTACATGTTCTGTGTTGCTTATATGTAATTGCATGCTGACACAGAAACAAAACATGCAATTAGGGTCCGTGAAGATTTTACGGGTAATAATCTTTTCTGGTTGGAACTGTCATTTCCTTGTGAGAGGCGGGCGTCATTTGCTGACAGAAACACTTGATACTGTGGATGCATAGATAGTACTGCAAGTAGGAGAAACAACAGCAGAATTGCTATTTCCTTGATCCACAGCCAGGGTTTACCTAACAAGTTTCCGAACCATGAAGAATTATCTTCAGTCATCTGGCGTAATTTTTCTGAAAGACCAAGAATGTCTTGTTGGATTTTGTTCAAGTTCTCTGTTGGATCCATTAACCCGTGCAGCATTCAGGACCGATAATGGTACAGGCTCCCCTTGTGTTGCAAGAATGTAATCCAAGGCCACTCTGTTCTGTAAGATCATCATCTTGTCGAGGCAAGAGTGTCCTTGATGTTGCCCAGGGCCAAAACCGTATCATTGGCCAATTTCTGTACAGAATCCGACAGGCTTCTGACTTGATCGAGCCTGCATGACACCATACGATGGGATTAATGCTCCAAGAGTTCTTGACCACCACGTTTGTACACAAGTGAGTCCCGGAATGCAGCCATCTTTGTTGGTAGAAGCTGAATTTGATGTAGATGTGGAGAACTTGAGGTGGAGTGTGTATTTTCTCTGATGGCTGGTAGGACATAAACCAGGGTGCACCTGCCATTGAATTGGCTGGGTAGGATGCTGTAGACAGAAGTTCCACATAACCACAAAGTGCCAGTCGGTGGAGGAATCATACACCACTGATTTATGGCAAAAAGTAGGGATGGGTTCCCGTAGAGACACTCTTTTAATTCATTCTCCTCTTTCGTATCTGATGTAGTAACGTACACATCGAATTCGGTTCTTCTTTCAATCACAAAGCTGCAACGTTCACGAGGAATTTCACCCAGTGTAGTCGATGCTGGAGCATAATTTTCCATGCACCAATAGAACATCCTTGGCATGAGTAGATCTGTCATGATGGGAGTAGCTGAAGTTAGGTTGCAGGATGGTAGTCCCGGAATGCAACACGGAAGCTGGAGGAATTGTTACGTTGTGACATGTATCCTTGTTGTGTAATCCACTGGTATGATGATCGAATAAGGTACACGTGTCACATTTGGAGATAGGGTGTGCCACCCATGGGATTCCTGCTCCTACTGAAGGTGCGTGCGGCATGCAAACGTTCTTTCCAGCAAACAAGGCATTTCTTGACATATTCATCAGCTCTACGAATATGTTGTTTCTGGGGTCTACACTTTGCGTGATGTCCATGATGGTTAATAGTATGAAAATCTTGATCATGTTGATGGATGACTGAAGTTCCCGTATGTGAGTCTCTGCGTTGTGTATTTTTTCTTTTTCTTGTGTGATAGTTGGCTCGGCGATGGGTCTAGTTGTTTTCTAGAGGTTGTGGCTTTATCCGCAGGTGAGAAGGGTGGTGCATATGGATCTCAGGACAGCCATCAAATGGTATCTGCACAGAGGAAGAAAGAAACACAAACAAGAGAGAACAACGGCACAGAGCAGTATTTGTAGAGTCTGCATACATTAGGGTTGTATCCTCTGTTCAAAATATAGTCTGCTATGGTTGTTCCTTCTTTCCCTATTTCTCAATTCCTGCGACACCTAAAGAACAGTGAGGAAAGGATGGACTAATGGAGGAAAGGCCTATGAGGAAATCTTCACCTCAGGGTTGGCCCCCGAAGCCTGTTGCTTTCGGTTCTTCCCTGGGCTCCTCACTGGTTCTTGTGTCTGCCCTATCCTATCCCTGCAGGGGGAGGAACAACCTTAATATGTGACACATGAGTCCAAGTTTTCCTTCCCTGACACAATACTGCAGCTGCTGTAATCAACATCACTTGATGTGGTCCGTACCACTTAGGCTCTAATGGCTTGTTTTTGAATGTCTTTATCATGACCCATTGACCTGGGACGATTGTGTGTCCACCTTCTGGTGGAGTCTGCCAACACGACTCAACTCTCTCTTTGGCACTCTGCACTGCCTTTGTGAGGTTTTCACAGTAAGCGATCAGGGCATCTGAAGCAATGTGCACATCAGCATTTCTAAGATCAATCACACCTGGCATCTGCATTGGGCGTCCAGTAATAATCTCATGAGGGCTCAGTCCTACTGATCTGTTAGGTGATGCTCTCATACTACACAGTACTGCGGGCAGTGCTTCAACCCATGGTACTCCTTCCTGATGCATTTTGCTTAGCCTGGTTTTGATTGTTCTGTTTGATCGTTCAACCTGTCCTGATGCTTGTGGCCTATAGGGACAGTGAAGGTTCCACTTAATCTTCAACATTCTAGACACTTCCTTGACTACCTGTCCTGTGAAGTGGGTACCTTGATCTGAGTCAATGCAATCTGGTAATCCCCATCTGGGAATGAAATCAGTGACAAGACATTTAGCAGTATGTGCAGCTGTACGCCCTGTTGGATAAGCTTCTACCCATCTTGAGAACTTGTCTATTACTACCAAAACGTCAGTTTTTCCTTTACAAGGGGCAACGATATGTAATCAACTTGCAGGTGACGAAATGGCCCTGGTGGAGCTGGGGTATGTGCTGCTGGTGTAATGGCTGCTGGTACATCATTATTTTTCTGACATGTAACACATCTCTTGACTGTTTCAGTGGCTGCGTTTCTGAATTTTGGATTCCACCATTGATTTGAGAACCTGTGATTCATCGTTGCTGGACCACTATGACCCAAACTGTGTATTTGTTGAGCCAAATATGGCAACAGTGATTCGGGAGCAACATACTTTCCCCTTTGGTCCAGCAGCCGGATGAATCCACAGTGGCTCCTTTGTCTAACCATGTCCATGCTTCATATAGAGGAACGTCTTTATACAGATCAACGATTGATTCAGGAGGTAGAATTATCTTCTGTGCTGTACTACCTGAACACACTTGTACAGTTGCATAGAAACAAGCCTGTTTAGCCGCTACATCAGCAAGAGCATTACCTTTAGCTTCCGTAGTATTAGTTGTGAGATGTGCTTTCACTTTGATCACTGCTAATTTCTTTGGGAGTTTCATGGCAAACATTAAATCTTTCACTAATCCAGCATGCTTAATGGGGATCCAGCAGAAGTTAGAAATTTTCTGGTTTGCCAAATGACACCAAAATCATGAATTACCCCAAAAGCATACCTGGAATCTGTGTAGATATTTGCAACCGATCCTGAAGCTAGCGTGCATGCTCTAGTTAAGGCTACTAGTTCTGCAGCTTGAGCTGAAAAATGATCTGGAAGACGACCTGAAGCAACTACTTCAGTGGTGGAAGTTACTGCATATCCTGCTCGTCTGTTACCTTCAATAACTTGAGCTGAACCATCAACAAACAACTCCAATTCTGCGTTCTCTATGGGAGTTTCTGCTATTTCACTTGTCGCTGCATATGTAAGCGTAACACAATCATGAGTCATTTCGCCTTCATCCTCTAACACAAATTCAGTCATTGCAGACATCATACATGAGGATGGGTTCGTGACTGGTGCACGCTGTATAACAATATTCGGGGCTGTGAGAGTTGCTAACCAATTTCCCCAACGGGAGGAGGTGACAGAAGTGACTTTTGCTTGATTCATTAGTGCGGACACTGCGTGTGGGCATTTTACGTTTACAGTCTGACCTAACACCATTCCTGATGAAGCCTGAAGCGCTAGATGAACTGCCTGTACTGCTCTGAGGCATGGGCCCATACCTTGAGCGACTATGTCAAGTTTACCGAATAGTAATGAATTGGGCGTAAGCTGCCCCCATGATCTTGCATTAGACATGCAGTCATAAAGCCTAAGTGTTCATGGACATAAAGCACAAAGGGTCTATCAGATTGGGCAATTCCTAATGCTGGTGCTTGACATAGTGCTCTTCAAATCATTAAAAGCTTTGAGATGAAGTTCTTCCATACAAACAGTATCTGAATCTTTACCATGGCCTTTCAACAAATCATAGAGAGGCTGAGCAATCGAGGCATAGTCTTCAATCCAAGGTCTACAATAACCTGTTGTTCCTAAAAATGAGCGGAGTGTTTTAATGGTATTAGGCGGAGGTATGGCTTTGACTGAAGCCGCTCGATCCTGTGTAATGGATCTATTTCCTGCACCAATTGTTTGACCCAGAAATGTGACTTGCTTTTTAGCGATTTGAGCTTTGTGAAAGCTGCATTTGTGTCCTTTTTTATGCAAATAGTCCAACAATGATGCCAATTCAGTTTGATGTACCTCATGATCTGTTGAGGCAATCAAAATATCATCGACATATTGGATCATAGTGGACTGTTTTACCGGACATTCTGGGTCACACAAATCACGTCTGACAGCCTGATGATATATGGTTGGGGAGTTTTGAAATCCCTGTGGCAATCGTGTCCACTGGTATTGTTCATAGTCAACTGTGAAAGCTAACCATGGCTGGCTGTCAGAGTGCAACGGTACAGAAAAGAATCCATTAGACATATCAATTACTGAAAAATCTTACAATCTAATGGTAGCCATTACAAATTGTAGATGGATCTGCCACTAGGGGTGATTTTTTCAATATGTTTATTGGCTACTCTGTAGTCTATTGTAAGTCTCCATGTCCCATTAGATTTCTTGATGGGCCATATGGGTGAATTACATGGACTGTTGGTTTTAACTAGCACTCCTTGCATCAGCAAATTTTCTACAATAAGTTTGATTCCCTGTATAGCTTCCTTATTAATCGGATATTGTTTGGTGACCGGAGGTGGAGTTCCTGTCAATTTAACTGGTTCTACACCTGTCAACAACCCACAATCATCCTTGTCTTTAGCCCAAATTGGATGATTCTGTAAGAAAACATACTCGGGAGGGTTGCATTATTGGTAGAAATCTGTGCTGAGGAAATTTTTATGCTAGTAGATTCTGAGGACATGTCTAAAGTTAGATTTATTTGTCTCAGAAGATCCATGCCTAAAATTGCACCTGTATTTAATGGAGCGCATAGTAATTTTGTAGTCAGAGTTTTTGGGCCAAATTGTACCTCTATGGGCGGAGTTTCATACAAAACAGAATCTTCACCTATTACACCAGTTAAACAAAGTTTGGTTTTCTTGTATGGGATGTTTAAACCTTGTGCCAATTTTGTAGGAATTACTGTAATTTCTGCACCTGTATCAAGCAAAAATCAATCTCTTTCTCTTTTATGCTACCTTTCACAAAAATTCTTTGGTCATTGTGTTGGATTACAGGGAAAGGTAGCTACTCACAGCCCCAATAATTAGTTTTTCCTGGTCTTGTTGTGCTCTTAGAAGAGCCTGAACTAACTGTCCTATAGTTTCAGTGGTCACTGGCGGAACTACTTCAGGGTTGTGTGCAGGCTGAGAAGGAGCAGAATTATGCATAGCATTTCTTTTACTATCTTGCAACTTCTTCCTACACTCTTTCTCCCAATGTCCAAATTTTTCACAGTATTTGCATTTGCTTTCTCTTTTAGACCATCTATTGTCTTGTTTCGTTGTGTTAAACGTAGCTGCTGCTACTCTTACTTTTGCTTTGACATCAGCATCTCTTTCCCATGTAGTTAACCTGTCTAGGTTACTTCTGAGAGTTCTGTTAGACCAAGTTAGATCTAAGAATGGTAAAGCTTTTCTGTATTCGGCTACAAGGCCATCTGACCAGATACGAACCAAGGGTCCCTTGTCATCTAGCACACTTTCAGGGTCATCAACAATTCCACTGTAGATTACAGCTGACTGACAAAATCTCTCAGTATATTCACTCACAGTTTCTTCTTTCCTTTGCACACAGGTAGTAATTCTAGACCAATCTATTTTGGGTCCTAAGATATTCTTTAGGATTTTCAAAATACCTTCTCTTAAATCACCCTTACTGGCATTTCGCAGTTCAGAAGTGACAGCAGATTCAAAACTGTTGAATTCAGATTCAGTTAGTATTTGTGACATCAGCTGCGTGACTTCTGTCAACGACATGTCATAAAGACGCATTTACTGATCAATGTTCTTCTAAATTCAGAAAAATGTGTGCGTGCTGACGGTAAACTTTGAGATAGTCTCTCTATATCTTTAGGACCTAAAGCTTTGGCAACAGTTTGTATTTGCACACAGAAGAATTGAGAGGAACACTATCAGTTTCCTCAATCCCTGAGATCTCCTCCTCGCACCACACACATTGAAGGAATTTACAGGCACATCAGTTACTGATTGAGAGCTACATCTGTTTCAAAAACGCTTGTAAATCAGGGTAAATGTTATCAGGCTGACTTACTTCCACATCAGTTTTTGCCTCTTTCTTGAGGTTCAATTTCTTGGTCAAAGTGGATACTCTCGGAGTTCATTGTTCTGTTTCTCTAGCTCTGAGTTACGCTGAGACTGTTGTGTGGCGGCGCTAAACCAAATTCTCTGTGACAAGCAGATAATGCCTTTCACATTGTTCTTGCGAATACATGCTCCCAGTACCTTTTTACACTCATCTACAGACCAAGTCTTGTCTGGATGGATCTCATATTTCTGAGTTAGTTCTTGTCTAACTTTCTCAGTGACTATTATGTTCATTTGCACTCCTAAAAGTGATTTGAATTCACTATCTGACCACAAAGGAGTCGCTAGACCACCTTTTCAGTTGTGGGGATCAGTCTAGCATTCTTTCTAAACATTTTGTGAGTTTCTTTGTTATCACACAATCAAAACACTAAAACTTCTCTGATCAACAGAGGGTACACTTGTTAACACAGATCAACTATTGTTAACCTTCCTGGCAAAGCAGAGGATAACACAATTCACACTAGCACTTTACGCTAATCTTCCCTGCATGAACAGAGGATAACCAATTCTTCCCTGCCAAAACAGAGGATAACAAATATTAGCACGTAATGCTAAATCTTCCCTGCCTGAACAGAACAGAGGATAAACCAAAAATTAGCACGTAATGCTAACCTTCCCTGCCTGAAAGAACAGAGGATAAACCAAAAATTAGCACGTAATGCCAACCTTCCCTGCCTGAAAACAGAGGATAACCTTCCCTGCCTACAAGAACAGAGGATAAACTCTTCCTGTCTGAAAACAGAGGATAACCTTTAGTTAAACAAAACCCTACAGATGTATGTTAACTCTTCTCTACGGCACAGAGGATACAAAAATTTGTACTGGTCTTAGGTTCTTTCGGATTAGAGACAGCACTCACCAGAGAAAATTTCAGTCTGGGAATCCTTGTTCAGTTTGAAGTTTCGCTGGATTCCAAAAGATGCAGATCTTTGTTTGAGCTTGAAGTCTTTCAGGTGAGAAAGCTGGAACTCTATCCGGGTTCACGGCAGCATCTGTTGAAAACTCTGTTCTTCTAAAGTAGAAAACTCAGAAGAGAAGACCAGGAGACTTCGGATTCGATCGTCAGCAGAATTTCTTTATTCTATGACATGTGTTGTTATCTGCAGTCATCGAAGATCTCATCTTAAGTCATTTTTACAGGGTATCTTTATAGTCAGGATTGGAGGAGGGACTTTTTAGAGGTTGAGACAAAACATCAAACAAAGCAATACATCTGACGAGGCGTTAGTTAATTACAGGAACTTCCAGAATAAAGGTCAATCTCTCAGTAGTCATTGATCTCATTGACAAAAGGCACAGCTGTCCCAAGCCCAAATGGTCAGGAAACAATCTCAAGCACCTTTGCCTTGCCCGACACCTCTTAGTCAGGACGTGAATTCAAATCAAACATAGAATAACATTTGTGATCCTTCAAGCATGATGTGAAAAGTTTAGTTTTACCTCAGAACAATTAATGGCACAGTTTAACTCCATGGGACTCGACTTACCCATTCCTAGGCTCAATTTACCCCTCACTGGGGGAAAGTTGAGCCAAGAGACCACTTTTTTTTCTTTTTTTTTTAAAGCCATATTTTGAAAGCAGTTTATTTTAGATCCAAAGTGATTAATCCCAAGGATGCACTACATCCTGAAATTCATGTACAGGTGTAAGTTGGATCCATTATTATCATGTGCTTACTTTAAACACACCATAATAGTTAATAATTCATTACAGCTATATAGTGCTTTTCTAGGCACTCAATAAGTAAAAACAGGCTAAACTCATCCCGTTCTCCCTTACATAATGAATGGCCCGTCTTGGATTCCCAACCATGGCTCTGGAAGAGGGGGTCACTGAATTTCCGTTGATGATGCACAGTCTCGCGTGAATCAAATGAGGTGCCTCCTTCAGAAAAGAATACAGAAGGGGACTCTGTCTTTTTATCACTAACCTAAAAAAATACTATGAAGAGGCCCATCCTCCGGCACAGGGGCTTATTAAAATTAATTTATTTTGAAATCACACTCAACCTGTGAGGGCTCCATTAAGCTGGTAAACGATCTTAGCTTCAGCATGGATAGTGAGGAGCTCCCTGGTCTCTGCTTCATTCTGAATAATTCAACCAATCAGACGACGACTTCGACACTCTTGAAGTCTTCCAGATAAGTGTACCATATGTGCCAGACATTTAGCTAACAGTCCGTGAGCAAAATGTCTGAGGCTAAGACTACTTGGTCCCCATCCTGGGATGTGTTTGCATTCACACAGAGCAATTTTATCGAATCAGCGCTCTGTGTGAAGGGGGCTATGGACTAAGAAGGGAATTATACTGGCTCTGTCCCATATGGTACCCTAAAGGCTATGACACACCATCCCGACAGTCGGCCATCAGCCAATGTTGGGTCATCGCTGAGTGTCTATCATCTCAGTTTTAGCTATGTGTACCGCAGCACCAGACTATTCAAAGTTATTTGATGTCAGTTTGGAGTGTTACGGCCTTAACTCTTGTGGTCTTTCTTTGAGTCCATGCTTGTATCACCTAATTCTACTTTGATTGCAGGGTAGTTGCAGATCTTACCTCAGTGCGGGTTTGAAATAAGTTTGCATCGATGGTGCATAGTGGCCGTAAAAAGTGGTGTTTCTGACACCTAAAAGGACAAATGGGACACCCTACAACAGTGGTTCTTGACTCTGGCCCTCAAGGTCCACTTTCCTGTGGAGTTTAGCTCTAACCCTAATTGCTGTTTCCTTTGGGTTAGATGACGTTTTGTACACCGCAGCACCCAACCCATTAGCCTTCTGTGGCTGATACTAGTGAATGTGTTTATGCATGCTACTTATAAACTTGAGTAGCTGGACAACCACGCAAGTCCCAGTCCTTTAAACTTGACGAGCGCTTCTTGAGCTGCCTTAATTTTTGTCCCGCATGAAGAAAGCTGCCATTTTTCAGTGCATGAATTTTTTTTCATCTGCATTACGAAATCTCCAGATCCTGGAAGCAGCCTGTCTCTGTTTGCCTTACTAACGCTGCAGCTGCTGACTTCACCAACCTAGTGGGTTCTGTAGAGCAGGATTATGCAGCTATTCTGGCAACCGAGGACATACTGGGCGCTCACCTCTCGCCAGGCTTATCAAGCTGACGTCCTGAAGGAGATGGATGAGAGAGGGGGCCTTACTCCAGAAGTGGTCAAAGAGCTCCATAGACATAATTGTGACCCTGGACCACAAAACCAGTCTTAAGTCGCTGGGGTATATTTGTAGCAATAGCCAAAAATACACTGTATGGGTCAAAATTATAAATTTTCTTTTATGCCAAAAATTATTAGGAAATTAAATAAAGATCATGTTCCATTAATATATTTTGTAGATTCCCTACCATAAATATATTAAAACTTATATTTTGGTTAGTAATATGCATTGCTAAGAACTTAATTTGGATCACTTTAAAGTTGATCTTCTCAGTGTTTATTTGCACCCTCAGATTCTGTATCTCGGCCAAATATTGTTATATCCTAACAAACCATACATCAATGGAAAGCTTAATTATTCAGCTTTCAAAAGGTGTATAAATCTCAATTTCAAAAAAATTGACACTTATGACTGGTTTTGAGGTCCAGGGTCACATATAATAATAATAATAATAATAATACATTTTATTTATAGGCGCCTTTCAAAACACTCAAGGACACCGTACAGTAAATACAAAACATAAAACACAAGCATTATAACATCTAACACATTAAACAAGCAAATCATTAAAAGCTATTCTAAACAAATACGTTTTTATCTGAGCTTTAAAATGGGAAATTGAGTCCAGCTGGCGAATGTGCAAAGGTAAAGAATTCCATAATTTCGGCGCTGCACAACTAAAAGCCCTACCACCAAAGGAACTCATCTTGAACTTTGGAACAGACAATAGGTCTGCAGAAGATGACCTTAAAGAGCGCAAAGGAGTATACAAATGAAGAAGATCTGAGAGATAATGAGGTGCCAGATTATGAAGAGCTTTGAATGTTTAAAGTACAATTTAAAATGATAATGAACAGGAAGCCAATGCAGCTGAAAAGAATTGGAGATATATTATCAAAAGTACGCGAGTTAGTAACTATCCTAGCTGCTGAATTCTGGATTAACTGTAATCGATGAAATTGCTTTTCAGGAATGCCAACTAAAAGAGAATTGCAATAATCAATCCTAGATGTAACCAATGCATGAATAAGCACTTCAGTTCTATCTTGAGAAAGTCAAGAACGAAGTCTAGCAATATTGCTTAAATTAAAAAATGCAGAACGTGAAATATTACTAATATGAGAACCAAACGAAAGCAAACCATCGAATATAACCCCAAGGCTTTTCACCTGGGTAGAAAAATTTACTAGGCAATTATCAATAAATAGGGTAAAGGATTGAGTTTCAGATAAAACAGATCTAGAACCCACAAGAAGGGCTTCTCTTTTGTTAGTATTTAACTTAAAAAATTATTGGTCATCCAAATATTAACATCCTGCAAACATTTAGTGAGGTCAGGAGGAGGATAAGAAATATTAGGTTTTGTAGAAATATACACTTGTGTGTCGTCAGCGTAAAAATTAAAATTAATACCATAAGAGCGAAAAATACGACCAAGAGGTAGAATATAAATGATCAATAAAAGCGGACCCAAGACCGACCCCTGTGGAACGCCATGTGTAACTGAAACAGAATCTGATTGTATATTCTTAATCTGCACAAACTGTTTTCTGTCACTTAAATATGATGAGAACCAGAGAAGTGCATTATCAGCTATTCCTATGCAAGCCAGCCGTTCCAATAATACTGAATGAATAATAGTATCAAAGGCAGCACTAATATCTAAAAGAATAAGAATAGACAGAAAACCAGAATCAGCAGCTAGGAGAAGATCATTTATAACCTTAACAAGAGCTGTTTCTGTACTATGTTTGGGTCGAAAACCTGACTGAAAATGCTCATAAATATCATTACTTTGCAGATGTGATTCAAGTTGAGCTTCTACGGTTCTTTCAAGTATTTTTGAAATAAAAGGTAGGTTAGAAATAGGCCTGTAATTATTTAAATCGTTAGGATCAACACCAGTCTTTTTGAGAATTGGAGTGATAGAAGCCGTTTTTAAAGATGAAGGGACAGTAGCACTTGATAATGAAGAACACACTATGGCTGTAATAATAGAGGAAACTGAATGGTTACAAGACTTAACTAAAACAGTAGGTAAAGGATCAAGTGAACAAGTAGAAGTCTTAGACTTCATAATCTGCTTAGTAATGTAGTCAACTGAAGGCAGCTCAAAATTTGACAAAGTACTTGCTGACCAACAAATATGATTATGTCCATTTTCATAATCACTAGACATTAAAACAGAATTAAGCAATTCATGGTGTATACTGTCAATCTTGGAGTTTAAAAAATGTGAATAAGACACACATTGAATGGGAGAAAGTGAGACAGCATTGCGAGGTTTAAACAGTTTGTTAACAGTACTGAACAAAGTCCTTGTATTAGACTGTCCATTAGAAATAATATTTGCATAAAACAATGATTTTGCTTTTTCTAGTGCAACCTTGTAGTAAACCAGATGCTCAGAATACATCTGTTTATGTACTTCAAGACCAGTTCTTTTGCATAGTCTCTCCAATCGACGACCTAACGCCTTTTGATGACGAAGTTCAAAACTATACCAAGGAGCAGGGTTAACAAAGGATACAATGCGGGTCCTCATAGGAGCCACAGTGTCAAGTATTTGAGACAAACTGTTATTATAAACCATACCAAATCAGATGTAGAAGTAGAAAAGTAGCACTGGTTTACGGAGTAATCAATCATTTCATCCAAAACATTAAGGTCAATATTTTTGATATTACGAAATGAGACAGAGCGTTGAGGTTTTACTCTTGCCAAAAAAAGAGAAATATAAAAAAATATAGGCTTATGATCTGAAATAGGAGATACAGTTGAAGTAAAATTATAAGGCATAACACCAGAACAGCATACAAGATCTAAAATATGTCCCTTATTATGTGTTGGGAAATTAACAAATTGCACAAGGTCAGCACTGTCCAGAATCAATTTAAAATCATTATATTGAGTGCTGGCAATATTATCAAAATGAATGTTAAAATCTCCCATCAAAATGATATTCGGAGATAGGGTACACAAATATGTTAAAATTGTAGAAAATTCACTAAAAAAGCATTCATAGTAGATGCCTTTGGTGGCCTATAAATCATGACAAGAACAGTGGGAGTCGGACCTTTAAGTTGCACAGCCAAAATTTCAAAAGTTGATGGCTCTGATAGCGAAATCGGACAGACTTTATGTCTGTCACGATAAATAAGTGCAAGGCCACCCCCCTTACCAGAATAACGAGGTTTACTTATATATTCATATCCTGATGGAACTGTTTGATTTAAATAAAAATAATCATTCGGCTTCTGCCAAGTCTCAGTCACACACATAAAATCAATATTTTGGTCCTCAATAAGTTCATGAATAAGAGACGTCTTATTGTTGAGTGGCCGAACATTAAAAAGTCCAAAGTGGAGTGCAATATAGACCTGGAACTGCGTGCGGCCAATCACACTGCACGTGTGGTTGGGCGTACAATGGTGGGGTTGGTGGCTGCCAAGCGCCACCTCAGGCTAAATCTCAGGAAGTATGTGAGAAGGAGACATTTTTCTCCTAGATGCCCCATATCGCAGTCGGGATTGTTCAGTGAGGCGGTTAGCTCAGAGTAGGCTATTGCTGGATGGTATTCAGGTTCATACGAATACGGGTGCTTATTTTCTTATGATTTGAAATGGGTGGTCGTTTGAGTTTTCCTCGCTTTCCTGTTTTAAATAGCCTGTAAGCGCCGTGCGCGTTTTACCTTGACTTTAATATCAGCGGCAATTCTGTAAAGCAGTGTTTAAATAAAATAAAAATCAGCAAATAATGTGGAACCAAATAAATGAGAAACGAAAGTTTTTTTTAACAAAAACATCACTTAGATGAGGGATGCCTAATAGATCGATCACGAAAGCAATGCTGGAAGATCGCGCTTTGGGTCAGTGTTTCTCAACCAGGGGGGCCAGAGATAAAACTACAATATAATATATTCACTAATATTATGACTCGCATGTTAAGTCATATAAAAAAATATATAGCCTATAAATAAATAACAGTACCACCTCTCTACATATTCTGTGTTTCGGAGCAGCATATTTCTCATCGTGTGTACAGACTGAACGGTTGCTCAAAAACTCTGTATGAGAACATGATACACAAACTACAGCTCTTGCTGGATAAAAGAAGCCAGTGTCACACTAGTACACACACGTTTTGATGGACGACTATTGTAATCAACGAAAAGATGATTACAGTGACATACAGGATCGTGCATTAGGCGCGGGTTATGTCCGGTATGTGCGCTCTCGGCTCACTCATATTTCTGCTTGAATACAGAATGTTTTATAACGGATGCTCGTGCGTGTTTGAGAAGTTTGTGAGGATCAGTGGTGTTCACACGGGCATCAGACAACTTGTTCTTACAGAGGAACTCCTGATAGCGTTGTGAATAGTGAATAATATTAAACACATATTTTATTTATTATTATTAAATTAATACAACAAAGATACATCCCAACAAGCTTTTTTAATTATTTATTTTATTTAATATGTATTTTATCATTTATTTACTTTTCAATTGGTAGATCTCGGTGAGTTTTCTCCCTGAATTAGATTAATGTCAGACTCAGAAGTCAAAACGGGCGCTTTTACATTTGGTTTTGAAACTCTTCCGCATCGTCTCGTCTGTCTCGCCTCACTCTTCTTGTCAGTCATCTCTCTTCACGTGATAAATTAAATCTGATCTGTGATGTAGTGGTCTGCGCGGGACTATTTGAGGTTTTATTCCACACACACCTGCTCCTGCGATTTATTCACTATTTGTTCACATTTCTGATGAAAGACAGACAGATAGGCTAACAAATAAAAGTTTAGTCTGCACAAAATTGTATTTATTTTATTCGTCTTGTCAAGAGTCTTGAATTTATTGACAGAAAAATGTAAATAACATTTTGCTGCCAACACGGAATAAAGTTTCACAGAGAGAAAAAAAAAAGTTATATAAAAATTGTTGATTTTTATTCGTCTTGTCAGGATATAATTCCTTTAGGCTAAAATTCAGTCTACAACACAATAGGAAAAAAATGTAGGTTTAGGCTAATCTTATAAGTCTTGTCAAAATAAATTAATTTAACATCTTGCTGTTAAAACAGTGAAAAGTGCGGCAGAGGAAAAATAAATAAATTCGACACAGTCTGTCATTTAAAAGATAGAATAAGCATAGGCCTAATACAAAAAAAAAAAAAGGAAAGACGAGTTGAACGTGCTTCAAGGACATCGCATCATTGCATTCACACTTTGCTTCATCTTTATTCTACTCAGTCACTCGCGAACAACTGCTTCTGCAGTTCTGTTTGAGAGCTGTATATTATATCTGCTAGCCTGCTATGAGCATCGTTGTACATGCTTTGCTCAGACCCCGCAAATAAAACGAAGCACTGGTTCATACATGTCATGCAGCGCGCGCATAACGGCCCGAGTGCAGGCTGTACCGGAGCTCCATAAGAATAAAGCGCAGATATGCTGTTAGACCGCCTGCTTCAGTTCAAATTGTACCAGAACCAGAGTTACCGACCATTACCGCGTTGTATTCGGGAAATTAATCCTGCGGCGTAAGAAATCTGGTCGGGACAGCCGTGGTAATGCAGACCTAGACTGCTGTGATGCAAGACTCTCGTTCGTTCAGTACGCTGCGTTGAGCAGACGCGTTCAGTTTTAATTTTAGTGTCCTCTAACTGAACGGAATTATTTTTATTACTATAAAAAAAAAAAAATCTAAACGATGGTGGGGGACGGTGCCACGGTGAGCAAGTGACGTAACGGTGTTGCGGCTTAACACTGTCATCACCGTCTATCGCGGCAAGCCTATTCTCTATTAGTGTTTTTAATTACTTTCACCACCTTTGATATTTTGGCCTCAGGTTAAATGCTTGGTTAAATTCTCACCCCTCTTCAGCAGACCATTTTCTTGGGGGGCTTGGGGGAACTAGATTCTGTTTTGAGATTCTCATGGCAGCAGCCCCCTACTGTGCTGCCCCTGGGGCTGGTTCATATGAGGCCATTTCTGTGGTGGATAAAGTTCAAAGGGGTTTGTCCCTCGCGGCTAGCCCATGTAATTGACAGGGAGATGATGGTGGTGCATAAATCGAGTTACCCCTCCCTGTCAGGATTCTGTCACTTCGGTCTGGTGTCATTCATGGGTTTTGTGACAGAGCCCTGACACTCCTGTCATGTCCTGTTTTTATACGAGTGCACGGCTTTGAGTGTGCTCGCGCCGTGCACTCTCTCATCTGCTTGTTACGTGTTGGAGCGTGGTGTTCGGATCCCGGCACTCATATCTTGAGTTTCGGTTTGTGTCGGGGTTTGGACACTCGCACTCCGTGTTCTGTCTTGTTGTGTGAGCGTGTGGTCTCGAGTTTGCTCGGCCGTGCGCTCTCCTGTCCATGTGTCTTGTGCTGTGTGGCACGCAGCTTGTGTATTTCATTGGCTGCGTGCTTTCATGTTGTCATGTTTTGTTTGAACAGTATTCAAATTCTCATTAGCTGCGTGTTTGTGTCCTTAGCTGGTGATTTGTTTTGCTGGCCATGTGCTTGTATTTTTTTTTGTGTGAGCACATGGCTTTGTTTTAGTTTTCTGTGTGCCATGTGCTCTCATGTCAATTGTCTTGACCCCACCCATCTTGTTACCTGATTATTGGTTAATTTGTCCCACCTGTCTTCCCTCATTACCCTCCTAATTTGCTCCCATTATAATTTAATTGTGTTCACAGTCCTGTGCCAGGTCGTTCTTGATGTTTTTCCTTGTGGTGTCCTGTCCTGTCCTGTCCTGTCCTGTCCTGCCCGGTTGCCAGCTGTCTTGTTTTTCCCCTACGGGGTAGTTTTAGTTAGTTAGTTTTATTTTATCAAAATAAAGCCCATTTTCCTTCACCACTGAGTCCTCGCCTCATCCCTTCATCCCCAACCCTGACACTCCCACTTCTGGTAGATTTACTGAGATCTATGCGTATTGGCCATTAAGATTATCAATGTCCTGTGCAGAAATTACACCACTCCATCTAACTTTAGTAATACTGGGGCCAATTTACAGAATAGGCCTATAATTCAAGTCTTTTTATTAGAGCTAGTTCTTTGTTTTAATAGTTTGCCTTGTGTGGGTTGATAGAAGAATTCATTTGAAAATGTACTAATACCTGGATTTGACAAACTTGTCACATAAATGGCATTAAATATACAACATTTTGTTGAATTTTGGGTTCCAACAACAAGAATTTTCATGAGCATATGATAATATACAATATGTACAGCGAAATGTTGTTCTTGAACATTGTAAGAAACTGTACACATCTTTTGTAAAACAAACAAACAAAAGAAAACTACTTTTTTTTTTGTGACCGCTGCTGAAAATTCAGCGGTCTTTGCTCAGGAGGTTGAATCCATCTACTTATTCGACAATTACTTACTGACACGCTATACAAGGCTATATACATTATTATTTGGACATGTAACATGTATTACATTATAAATAAATCTCTTTCATCTTAATTTAAATGATAAATATACTGTACTTTTGTTCAGTATTAGATCATGTTAGTTCTTAATGATGCTACATACTTTTATTTTAATACTACTAATAAATAAGTATATATAAACATTTACATAGTAAATTAAAATAAAATGTATTGTTCTGTGTTGTTAACTATTGTTCAACCTTATTGCAGTGTAGAAATTAAACCGTATGACAATTTTATATTACGATTATAGTGACCAAATTGATCACGGTTATCAGTATTGTTAAAATACTGGAAATGTCTAAAAAGTATAACTGTGCTGTCGATTTAAAGAAGACACTTGGCAGCTTGTTGTCCTTAAGTCAGAAAAATAGCCACAAGGGCTTGAATTTACAGTTATTAGAAATATTGTTTACATTAAATACCTTTGACCAAAAAATATAAATTAGCCTTTTGCTGTCTAGAAACACAATGCAGATAAAGCCACAAATCTGGCCATGTTCTTTTTCAAATCTGAGGATAACTCTATAACTCTTAAGTTTCATGAAATATTTTTAGAGCATGCCATGTGATTTTGTTTAGAGTTGACTCTACAATGCTAACTAATAGTTACTCACATTATCCAAGCATCCATGCAGTTTATTGTCTTGTGCTGCCCAAACTGCTTTGTCTCCATGCGCACATTCACACTTCTCCCGGATAGGAGGCTTTAGATGTCTTTAATCATGCTGCTAATGTCTTTTATTTTTATTGAAAACTTTCTGCTTACACTGTTTGATCCCACATTTTTGGTCAAACTTCTTTCATCTCTAAAATTGTTATCAATTGTCTTCCTTTAAAACAAACATACAAAATAAATAAATAAATAAAACATTCTTATGGTCTTAAGTCGATTATCTTTCCTGAAGTATTCCACTATTTTCAGCCAAACAGTTGTAGCACACCATTTCTATGTGACGTGAGGATCTTTATCTCACTGTCATTTTAAACAAAATGCTACAGCTTGTCTACATGTCAGTGATGATTCTGAAAGAAAACGCGCTTGGAACCTAATGTTGCTATAGTAACGAACGCAACTTCCACCCGAGAAACCGCACGCTTTTATTTTAGCAAAAAGTTTGCTTTGTAAAGTAGGTTCAACAGCATTAAGTTATTTAGCGCAAATTGTATTATTCAATTGAACTGTGCACATTCGTTTTGTACGTTATGCTCTTGCGCCGCCAATAAATGCACGTCCTTGAATGAGCGGTGTTTTGTAACGTCTGTTAATGCCAACGACGCGACCTATTTCAGGGGTGCCCACAATTACCATTAAATCAGTCAGGGCTATACACATGTACCTTCATATTTACATGTAAAGCTTGCGCTGCACAGGTTGAATTTCAAACGACTTAACGCTAACGTAAATCACCGATGAGTGACAGGACAGGGGCACTTCAGGGGCCAATCAGATTTCAGCTGGGGCCGGTGCCCCTCTGGCCCCACCCCTAGATCCGCCACTGGTCCTGTGGTAAAAATTACACCACTCCATCTAACTTTGTAATACTGATCCAATCCAAATAGGCCTATAATTGACTTTCATTAGAGCTAGTTCTTTGTTTTAATAGTTTGCCTTGTGTGGGTTGATAGAAGCACATATTTGAAAATGTACTAATACCTGGATTTGACAAACTTGTCACATAAATGGCATTAAATATACAACATTTTTATTATACGGAGTTCTGCTTTGAGGCACTGAATGGTAAATACACAAGACATTAATGAGCAGAATTGTACTTTCATCTGTATTTTCTGAGTTTCATCCGTGAAGTAGAATTTGCTTAGTGTCTTTCCTTCATAGTACACAAAGTATCTGGGTGGTATCTCATTACTTTTTAGTTTCACCGGCATCGTGGCCAAATTTTACAATTGTCCTCTGACCATCATGGCCTCCTAATCATCCCCATACACTGATTTGTTTCATCACTCTGTCTCCTCTCCACCAGTAAGCTGGTGTGTGTTCTGGCACAATATGCCTACCGTCACATCATCCAGGTGGATGCTGCACACTGCTGGTGGTGCACACTCTTCTATGTAAAGTGCTTTGAGTACCCAGAAAAGCGCTACATAATTGTAACAAATTATTATTACTTTTCATATGCTCATGATAACATTTTCAGAACTCACTCACACAAGCTGATAAGAAGATGCAATAAAAAATTCAACTCATTGACTCACAATAAAACAATAAAGAGATAAGAAGTCATAAATGAATGAAAAGTTTATTGGTCCTACGTAGGTCTTAAAGTAAACATCAGGTTTGAAATGGCACAATGTTTTTGTCCTTACATCATCTTAAATATTTAAAGATAATATCTTACATCTGAGTAGAGAAATATTTTAAACTTAATCTTCATGAAATTTACAAAATGCAACAGTACAACCAGACACAGAAAAAAATTATTGTTAACAAATATTTAAAAACCTATACAAATGCATTTTTACATAGTTCCACAATGTGCAAAATTACTGTCAAGAGTGCATTTTTCATTGGCCTGCTTACACAATACCATTTTCAGAAATAAATACTGAACAATTATACAAACACAGACTTTTATGAAAGCCCTGTCTCCTCCTACAGGTACATCAATTACAAATAACTACTATAACAACATCAGCAGCTAGAGATAGACTTTATCCTCTGCATTGTGATGACATTTTACTGTGGTTAATGCACCTGATGTATCTTTTCTTTGTTCTTAAAGACCCCATGAAATCAATTGACAAGTTCAATACTCTTTCCTGTGCTGATGCATTTCCTGCTGAAACAGGAAGTTGGGGCGGGACATACTGATTTCAGAGGGTCTTTAATTGAACTCATTCTTTTGTGAGGATTTAAATGTAATGTAGGGATTACATATTTTGCAGTCATTACCATAGCATTACTAGAAAAACACATGGTTATAAATTATAACATTATAAATGTGTTGCTGTTACTTTGGCCTCATCCTCTATAGTGAGCGCTGGGTTGTCATACATCTCTAAACTCTTATCCTTGGTTTTCATGGCATCCTTCTCTTCATCCTTCTCTTTTTCTTTGCAGCACTTGCAGCAGCAGCAGCAGCGAGTCCTGCAGAAGGTCATGCTGGTGGTCACGACTTTGTCCCAGGGTTTGAGGGAGTGCAGCGGTTTGGGCAGGAAATCCCAGCGGCGGAGGAACGATGGCAAGAAACGCGGGCAGCGTTTCTGCATAATGTTTACCACGATCACAAAGATCGCCAAGACCACCACAGGCACTCCGACCCCCACCAAGACCTGCCACCCCGCGATGGAGAGGCCCAGGACTGACAGCGGGAAGAGGAGGAAGACCAGGATGAGGTACAGTGCTGCGAACCAGCGGTACTTGGCCGTGAGGTTGCCCAAAGCTTTGGCTAATCGGATGGGGATGCGTGTGAAAGGGATGGGATACCAGAGCAGGATACCACTGATGTTGAAGAAGAAGTGACAGAGAGCGATCTGGGAGAAAACACAAATTATAATCTTTAATTTACAATCAGAGTGATAACATAAAATCAAATGAAAATAAGTGCAGAAACAAACCTGCAGAGAGTTGCCCAGCGTCTCTCCAGGACTGGCGAGGGCAGCTAGAATCGCTGTGGTTGTTGTGCCAATGTTGGAGCCCAGTGTGAGTGGATACGCCCTCTCAATGCTAATGACACCAATACCTGAATAGAGAGAAAACAGTATAAAAGACTTCATTAAAATTGCACAAATTGCTCACGTATGTTGCCAAGCTAACACTGTAATAAGCATAGCAATATACAACATGCAAATATTACATAACATGGGGTTTTATTAGATTTAAGTACTTTAAAAAAACGGTGGGCAAAATGTTTGAAGGGGATGCACAGATGTGATGGTTATGCAAATTATCTTTAACTGTTTTTATAAATAAGATGAGCTGGAAGTTAATTATCAAATGTAAACAATAACGTGGTGATTATAAATGTCTAAAATGATCTAAATTGCAAGTACAGTAGCACACAGAGTTTCTTATTAAATACACTACTGTTAAAAACTGGAATTTAAAAAAGTGTCTCTTCTGCTCATCAAGGCTGTATTTATTTAATCAGAAATACTGTAATATTGTGAAATATTATTACAATTTAAAATGACTGCTTTCTATTCGAATATATATTAAAATATAATTTATTCCTGTGATGCGCAGCTGTATTTTCAGCATAATTACTGCAGTCTTCAGTGTCACATGATCTTCAGATATCAGTCTAATATGATGATTTGCTGCTCAAGAAACTTTTGTTATCATAATTGTTAAAAATGGTTGTGCAAATTCATATTGAGGGACTCAGGATTATCTGATGAACAGAAAGTTCAAAAGAAAAGCATTTATATAAAATAATATAAATAAATATTATATAAATACATTTAAAATGCATGCTTTAATGCATTTTTGCCAAATAAAAGTATTAATTAAAAAAGTAAAAAAGTAATAGTAATAAATAACATTGCTGACCCCAAACTTTTAAAGAGTACCAATTTCAATGCCTGAATAAACTTTTTTCTTTCCTACATAATCACACTGTCTGTAGGACATTCTGGGATTGCCTTTTCCAAGAGTGCAAGACATGCAAAGCCGCCATAAAATGACACACAACATGTGTCTATGTCAGCCGTAATTGTGACTAAACTTTCAACAGTTTGGTAAGCAATCCAATCAACTGGGTTTCTATACTGACCGACTAGTGGAGTGATGGCTGAGGTGAAGACCGAGCTGCTCTGAACAATGAAGGTCATTCCAGCTCCAACAAGCATGGCGAGGTATCCAGTGACCCAGGCGAAGGGGAAGGGGAAATCTGGCAACAGTCAAAGCCTTATTAGAAAGGTCATGAACAGCATGTTTAGTACGTGTATTTATTCCTGGTGTTAAGTGCTGGCTGCATTAAAACTCTCCACAAAGCTTTGGCTAAAATGCAAGCAGAATAGATATGTGGGGAGTTATGGGCATGTACCCGATGCAGTCTGAAACCAACGTGCACGCACGCACGCACACACACACACACACACACACACACACACAGAGGCTCGTATATTGTTCCTGTTCAGCTCATCAGACAGCAGGACTGGATCACCTGTGCTGACTATCATATGACAGGATACATGCATAAATGCTACACCTACAGGAATGCGATGTGGAGGGAACTGTCACATGTATGTTTTAGCAAAAGGTCAAATTTTGCTACATACGTCTTTGTCCTCAACTTTCAACTTAAAAGTTCAGTGTTGAAGCACATTGTCATATACCACAAAGAGGTAACTGCAGATGATTCATCTCTGATGTTGACTCACCTGTGTTGAGCACCTTTTTGATGACGACCGCCACCTGACCCTTCAACATGGAGTTCAGCAGCTTGACGATCAGAATCAGGCAGGTACAGAGGGCCAGCAATGACAGAGCCAACAAAATCAAACCCACCGCCAGGTCCGGCAGGTTGGCGTACACAAACATGTGAGTACCTGAAGAGATCAGGAGGAGTGTGTCAGAGCTTACAGAAATATTCATGAAAGTGTTGGGAAGGTAGTGTCCATTTTCCCTGCTGGTGGTGGTCTGGTGTAGGTTGATGGTTTTAGAGTAGAGGTTTCTGGAGATCTACCTACCTGCACAGTTCAGTTCTAGCACACATCTAATTATCAATCACTTCTGAAGATCTTACTTAGCTCGTCCAGGTGTGTTTGAAAAGGATTGAAGCTGCATTTGATATATAATATATCATAATGTATGTGTACTTGTAAGATTTGAAGTGCACTACAAGTGCACATTCAATATGATTAAGTACACTTCCATAAAGGACATTTTGCAAAGTTTGTATCTAAAGATCAAACGGTCAAATCAAACAATGCTAGCTTTTGTTTTGCAAGGATAAGATTATCAATACAGATCATTTATAATGCTTTATTCCTCTGGAAACTTTGCCAAAACTTTATCATCATGTAATGTTTAGCTGACACATTTAGCCTGTGACTGAATGTTAATCAATAATTGTCTCTGTATATAATAATAATCTCTCTGTTTGTTTGTGTGAAATCTTTTCAGAGTATGTGCATGTCCATATAATAGCTGGATAGACTAGACAGATAACAAAGTCAAAGCACATTTACTACTAAATTCAATTTTTTTTCAGTAAGTTCGTTTTTGCAGCACTCCTGCAGCATTATTTGAATAAGCTATTACTTTACATGCGGTCTACTATACATACATTTTGTGATTTTTTTATTATCTATAAATGATCTTCAAATCCTCAGTCTAGGAGCTGCTGAATGGTGCTTCTTGAAAATCTGAGCGCACTCTTTCACAGTTGAAGAACCACAGAATGATTACATACTCAAATCCACTGAACCAAGTCAAGGCTGGAATTTCAACATGCGATCTAACTACTTGCATTGATTTAATTAACCCGAATTCATACCCAGAGAAAAAGCCCCGCTGCCAAATTGGCAGAGGCTCTTTGTTCAGGTGCACTGGCCTTAAGTGCCCGAGGCTGTCATGAAGAATAGCCCCATTGAAAAGGTAGAGTAGATGGATGGGGTGGGGGGGGAAAGGTGAAGCTAAGATCTCCCTCAGGTTTTATAAGAAGCCATTGTACTCATGAAGGTTATAGTGAATCGCGATCGATGGCTTAGAGCTGAAATAAGTCAACTATGTAAGGAAGAGGATGGGAAATGGATTGACATTAGGCTTCAGTCTCTGTTGATCCAGGAGGTTCCTGCGCCGGTTGCTACAAGAGCCACAAAGCAAGTAGAGGCACTTACATTTTTGCAAGTTGTTTGTTTCTGTTTGGTTCTCTTGAGTCCAGATCTGGCCGCCCTCCTCCCAGCAGAGGGCGCCAGTCGTGCAGTTTGCGAATCCTGGGACCGTTATATTCACGAGGTTCTGAAACAGACAAACATACATCGTCAGATCTAAACCTTACATAAGGGAGAGAATATGAAGCTTTTTATGCTCAGTGTCGCATTGTTAGCTTACCAACATGCTTACAAAACAATCAACCTATGCTGCATCTGAAATCTCATACTTCCCAACTATATAGTGGGTGAAAACAGCATGTGACAAAAGAAGTGTGTCTGGATTCACAGTGCTTCTAAAACAGTAGGCATCCGGAGAACCAACATTATTCTTTGGATTCTGGCAGGGATCTTGGCGTGGATGCAACTGAAGCTGGTAGGTTTATGGTGACAATCATTGATGCTCTTTCCATTTCCTTCAAATTGGCCAAAGTGCTCACAGGAAATTCAGCATTCTGGAAATGCCCAATGGATAACCATTCCCATCAAAACTTTTCAACGATAAGATTACAAATACAGAGAGTTCTTTGCTTTTACCCATCATGAAGTCTTTTGTGTGCCTCCTAGGTAATAGAGAAGCCTTTATAGGCCATCAATTAGGACTAAAGCAGCTGATATCAATTAGTACTGATGGGGGCAGTGGGTTCTCTCTCAATACTGACAGATTTCAGGTGATCTCCTTGCTTTCTATGCCATTTTGCACTTGTTATCTTCATGTGTTCAATACTTATTCCCTGTGTCATTTCACTTTATTTATTATGACTCAACTTGTATACTTAAATGTTCTGATTTCTTTTGTATGAATTCAATATTTGGCTTGATGGCTACATCTGGTGGAAATTTTGTGTCAATAGCCCACTTAGAAATTTACTGATAAAATGCTGATGTTCAAATACTTATTTTCTATATAGACAGCAAGGCAATGTGATGGGTTTTAGAACAGAGCAAAAGAGCTAATGCCTCGGTTAACAAGGTTTATCATCGGGAATTTAGATAAAAGACTCGCATATCTGTATTTGTATATACATAGACCCTGTTTATCTTCTGAATTCCCATCAGTGTGATAAATCCTATTTCCTCATGTTTTAACAGCCTAATCTTATTGACTGACGAGGAATAGTAGGTGTGCTGCACTTATTAACCCACTTTCACATTCTCACCGTGATTCTTTCTGTTTTACACCAGATCTTAATCAGACTTTTGTTTCGGGCTGCAGGGTCTCCAGTGGCGATGTCACGGATCACAGACGAGTCCAGCTGGAAGAAAAAAAATATATTTTCTATAAAAAACATGTATCAGAGATACAGTAGAGAGCAAATCAGGCGCATAAAAATCACTACATTTGTGTAAATTCAGTGCCTGAACTTTGCACCTAAAATTTAGGAGACACATTTTGAACTGTTTGGAAGTTGTCAGGTCTCTCTCTCTCTCTCTCTCTCTCTCTCTCTCTCTCTCTCTCTCTCTCTCTCTCTCTCTCTCTCTCTCTCTCTCTCTCTCTCTCAAAGCTAGATGGTGATCTACAAGATACAGCACGTTTTTTGAACTCTGCTTCTATAAAATGATGAATAATGTGTGTTTTTGCCTTCAATTTTTATTTAATTTATGAAGGCTCTGCAAACTGAATTGTTGTATTGGATAAAAGCATCCGCAAAATGACTAAATGTAAAATGTAAATATTGTCTTATTTTGTACAGATAAACACACACAACTATGTCAGAATTCCCATCTTAACAAGTGTCCTCGTAAACAGTTGGTTAGAGAAAAAAAACTGGATGTGTTTCAGTATATTGATGAGGATTAGGTCTTAAAGTGACAGCAGCCTAATAATCCTGCTGCTTCCAAACATTAATTTATAGGACAATAACAATGATACAGTGGAGATTATGCGATCGGCTGCCTGATATAGTTGCATACAGATGCAGTTGAGTAGTAACACCTAACAAACACCGTTCAACAGATCCACTGATCTCACCTCAATGATGTTCTTGGTGAGGGGTTCAGTGATGACCTTTAAGAGGTCTGGAGCGTCTGCACCCGTCTGGATGTTAAAGGAATCAATTATAAGTTTGGTGAGTTTGTAAAGGTATCCTGAAGCCACCTCCAGAGGTAACAGCACCAGGACAGACAGCCAGTTAAAGAAGTCATGGACCGTAGCTCCAGCAAATGCCCTGAGGTTCACAGAGTCAATGACAAAACCCATTTCTCAGATGTTTCATCAGCTCAAAAATTAAAAGTTAGAGAAAAAGTGCTAGATCAATATTTGCACCACTTTTATTTTAAAGTTTGTGTACACCAATGATGCTAATAAGACAGTGTTTCAATGTTTTCCTTCACTGTATGGATACAAAACTGATTCCTTAGTTGGGTTTACCTGCGAAACTCGTTGCGGTCTCCCGCCTGCATCACGGCCACGATGGTGTTTGTCACAGAAGTGCCGATATTAGCACCCATAATGATTGGCACTGCAGACTTCACCTCCAACACTGAAATATACAATGAAAAATAATATTAATTAAAAAAAACTTGTTTTTAAGTCTCTTCTGCTCTCCAAGGCTTCATTTATTTGGTCAAAAATATTAAAAGAATACATTTTATTAAATATATTCCTGTATTTTATTCCTGTGATCAAAGCTGAATTTTCATCATCAATACTGCAGTCTTCAGTGTCACATGATTTTCAGAAATCATTATAATATGCTGATTTGCTGTTCAAGAAACATGTCTGATTATTGTCAATGTTAATAACAGTTGTGCTGCCGAATATTTTTGTGGAAACTGTTATTTATCATTTTCAGGAAAGTTCAAAAGAGCAGCATTTATTTGAAATTGAAATACTTTGTAACATTATAAATGTCTTTATCATTATATTTGTTCAAATTAATATATTCTTGCTGAATAGAAGTATTAATTTCTTTACAAAAAATGAATACAAAATACGGACCCCAAACTTTTGAACTGTAGTGAACAATATAGGCAAATACATTTCAAATTGCAAATTGCAACTAAGACGGTAAATCTGAAAGTGGTACAATCAAAGGTAGAATCATTTATTAGTCACAGATTCAAGGGTCATATCAGGTAGACGTGCCTTAAGGTAACACTTTTACAGTGGATATTGATTTTTACTTTATTACAAACTGCTACTGTTGTTTTAAGGCAGTGCTTATCGTAAGGGATGAGATATGTGTATGAACACGAGTCACACACACACACACACACACACACACACACACACACACACACACACACACACACACACACACACACACACACACACAACCACACACATCCAAGGACGAGGTGCTTGAGCTTTGAACCAGAACAGTGACCAGGACTCCAATCACCAGACCAGCCACAGGGTTCGACAGAACCGCATTGTCCTGGAAGATATCGCCAGCTACCTTCCCTGAGAACAATGACAAAACCAGCAAACCATGCTATTTGTGTCCACAGCACATCTATTTCTGTTCAGAGACAACCAGCCTCTATTACAGATTAACCACGTTAAACAGACGTGCGCTATGATAAGACGCCGTTTGTTTGAAGTACATGATCACTGCTAACCTACAAAAGATCAGCCACTTATCAACAGTTTTTCTGTTTGACCTACATAGTTTCTACAGTGTAACATAGTTTCTACAGTGTACTATAGTTTCTACCGCGTAACATAGTTTCTACAGCATAACATAGTTTCTACAGCGTACCATCGTTTCTACAGCGTAACATAGTTTCTACAACGTACCGTACTTTCTACCGCGTAACATAGTTTCTACAGCGTAACAGTTTCTACAGCGTACCTTCGTTTCAACAGCGTAACATCGTTTCTACAGCGTAACATCGTTTCTACAGCGTAACATAGTTTCTACCGCGTAACATCGTTTCTAGAGCGTAACATAGTTTCTACAGTGTAACATAGTTTCTACAGCGTAACATCGTTTCTACAGCGTAACATAATTTCTACAGCGTAACAGTTTCTACAGCGTAACAGTTTCTACAGTGTACCTTCGTTTCAACAGCGTAACATCGTTTCTACAGCATAACATAGTTTCTACAGCGTAACATAGTTTCTACCGCGTAACATCGTTTCTACAGCGTAACATAGTTTCTACAGCGTAACAGTTTCTACAGCGTAACAGTTTCTACAGCGTAACATCGTTTCTACAGTGTAACATCGTTTCTACAGCGTAACATCGTTTCTACAGCGTAACATCGTTTCTACAGCGTAACATAGTTTTTACAGCGTAACATCATCGTTTATACAGCATAGCATAGTTTCTACCGCGTAACATAGTTTATACAGCGTAACAGTTTCTACCGTGTAACATAGTTTCTACAGCGTAACATAGTTTCTACAGCGTAACATCGTTTCTACAGTGTAACATCGTTTCTACAGCGTAACATCGTTTCTACAGCGTAACATCGTTTCTACAGCGTAACATAGTTTATACAGCGTAACATCATTTCTACAGCGTAACATAGTTTCTACAGCATAACATCGTTTCTACAGCTTAATATATTTTCTACAGCGTAACATAGTTTCTACAGCGTAACATCGTTTCTACAGCTTAATATATTTTCTACAGCGTACCATCGTTTATACAGCGTACCATAGTTTCTACCGCGTAACACAGTTTATACAGCGTAACAGTTTCTACAGTGTACCTTCGTTTCAACAGCGTAACATCGTTTCTACAGCATGACATCATTTCTACAGCGTAACATAGTTTCTACCGCGTAACATCGTTTCTACAGCGTAACAGTTTCTACAGCGTAACATCGTTTCTACAGCGTAACATCGTTTCTACAGCGTAACATCGTTTCTACCGCGTAACATCGTTTCTACAGTGTAACATAGTTTCTACAGCGTAACATCGTTTATACAGCGTAACAGTTTCTACAGCGTAACATCGTTTCTACAGCGTAACATCGTTTCTACCGCGTAACATCGTTTCTACAGCGTAACATAGTTTCTACAGCGTAACATCGTTTATACAGCGTAACATAGTTTCTACAGCGTAACATAATTTCTACAGCGTAACAGTTTCTACAGCGTGAACAGTTTCTACAGCGTAACATAGTTTCTACCACGTAACAGTTTCTACAGCGTAACAGTTTCTACCGCTAGAATATAGTTTCTACAGCGTAACATCGCTTTATACAGCGTAACATAGTTTCTACAGCGCAACATCATCGCTTATACAGCATAGCATAGTTTCTACCACAACATAGTTTATACAGCGTAACATAGTTTCTACAGCGTAACATAATTTCTACAGCGTAACAGTTTCTACAGCGTAACAGTTTCTACAGCGTAATATAGTTTCTACCACGTAACAGTTTCTAGCGTAACAGTTTCACCGCGTAACATAGTTTCTACAGCGTAACATCGCTTATACAGCGTAACATAGTTTCTACAGCATAACATCATCGTTTATACAGCATAGCATAGTTTCTACCGCGTAACATAGTTTATACAGCGTAACAGTTTCTACCGTGTAACAGTTTCTACAGCGTAACATAGTTTCTACAGCGTAACATCGTTTCTACAGTGTAACATCGTTTCTACAGCGTAACATCGTTTCTACAGCGTAACATCGTTTCTACAGCGTAACATCGTTTCTACAGCGTAACATAGTTTATACAGCGTAACATCATTTCTACAGCGTAACATAGTTTCTACAGCATAACATCGTTTCTACAGCTTAATATATTTTCTACAGCGTACCATCGTTTATACAGCGTAACATCGTTTATACAGCGTAACAGTTTCTACAGCGTAACAGTTTCTACAGCGTACCATAGTTTCTACCGCATAACACAGTTTATACAACGTAACAGTTTCTACAGTGTACCTTCGTTTCAACAGCGTAACATCGTTTCTACAGCATGACATCGTTTCTACAGCGTAACATCGTTTCTACCGCGTAACATCGTTTCTACAGCGTAACATAGTTTCTACAGCGTAACATCGTTTATACAGCGTAACATAGTTTATACAGCGTAACATAATTTCTACAGCGTAACAGTTTCTACAGCGTAACAGTTTCTACAGCGTAACATAGTTTCTACCACGTAACAGTTTCTACAGCGTAACAGTTTCTACCGCGTAACATAGTTTCTACAGCGTAACATCGTTTATACAGCGTAACATAGTTTCTACAGCGTAACATCATCGTTTATACAGCATAGCATAGTTTCTACCGCATAACATAGTTTATACAGCGTAACATAGTTTCTACAGCGTAACATAATTTCTACAGCGTAACAGTTTCTACAGCGTAACAGTTTCTACAGCTTAACATAGTTTCTACCACGTAACAGTTTCTACAGCGTAACAGTTTCTACCGCGTAACATAGTTTCTACAGCGTAACATCGTTTATACAGCGTAACATAGTTTCTACAGCGTAACATCATCGTTTATACAGCATAGCATAGTTTCTACCGAGAACATAGTTTATACAGCGAACAGTTTCTACCGTGTAACATAGTTTCTACAGCCGAACATAGTTTCTACAGCGTAACATCGCTTCTACAGCGTAACATCGTTTCTACAGCGTAACATCGTTTCTACAGCGTAACATCGTTTCTACAGCGTAACATCGTTTCTACAGCGTAACATAGTTTATACAGCGTAACATCATTTCTACAGCGTAACATAGTTTCTACAGCATAACATCGTTTCTACAGCTTAATATATTTTCTACAGCGTACCATCGTTTATACAGCGTAACATCGTTTATACAGCGTAACAGTTTCTACAGCGTAACAGTTTCTACAGCGTACCATAGTTTCTACCGCATAACACAGTTTATACAACGTAACAGTTTCTACAGTGTACCTTCGCTTCAACAGCCGCAACAATCGCTTTCTACAGCATGACATCGCTTCTACAGCGTAACATCGCTTTCTACAGCTTAATATATTTTCTACAGCGCACCATCGCTTTATACAACGTAACATCGCTTATACAACGTAACATCGCTTATACAGCGTAACAGTTTGTACAGCGTAACAGTTTCTACAGCGTACCATAGTTTCTACCGCGTAACACAGTTTATACAGCGTAACAGTTTCTACAGTGTACCTTCGTTGCAACAGCGTAACATAGTTTCTACAGCGTAACATCATTTCTACAGCGTAACAGTTTCTACAGCGTAACAGTTTCTACAGCGTAACATAGTTTCTACCACGTAACAGTTTCTACAGCGTAACAGTTTCTACCACATAACATAGTTTCTACAGCGTAACATAGTTTCTACAGCGTAACATCGTTTATACAGCATAACATAGTTTCTACCGCGTAATATAGTTTCTACAGCGTAACATACAGCGTAACAGTTTCTACCGTGTAACATAGTTTCTACAGCATAACATAGTTTCTACAGCGTAACATCGTTTCTACAGTGTAACATCGTTTCTACAGCGTAACATCGTTTCTACAGCGTAACAGTTTCTACTAGCTTAGAAAATGACATTACAACATTCAAGCAAAGGGTCTGAAAAGTTTTCAAATTAATCAATTATTATCAATATATTCAAATAATCAAACTAAATTAAAGTCAAGCTGTAAACTGAAATCATATTTCTGCCCCATAACAGTTTTCATTGAACATAGTTTTTAAAACCCCTGGAATCACAAAATTAACTCACTTCTCACTAACTCGTGGTCTCACTTATATTGTCTAAATAAATATTGGGTTTGGTCAGAAGAGTCTCTCCCTGGCCTTTAGTAGTTTTTAATTTTTGCTTTTGATCAAGGTAAAATATATCTAAAGCTTTCCATTAAGGTATACTATTAGGTTATACAGAACTTTGGATTATTATTACCATTTCCAAAAGTCACCCACCTTACCAAAAGACCCATTCATTTTATAGCATAATGCAATGCTCTGTCTGAGTATAGTAGTAGTTTATCACATTTCTACAACACACACACACACACAGAGAAAGAGAAAGAGGGAGAGAGAGAGAGGGAGAGAGAGAGAGAGAGAGAGAGAGAGAGAGAGAGAGAGAGAGAGAGAGAGAGAGAGAGACTACTTTCAATTAAAAAAGTTGTAAGTTCAAAGAAAGTTAAAGAAAGTACCTCCTACAAGCTGGAAAGCGGAGCTCAGTATGTCCAGCGAGCAGACGAACATGTAGAGCAAACCCAGCAGGAGAATGAACTTCACGATGGACTTCAGGACGCGCAGAACTTTCCCCTTCGTGTCGAGATCTGCGGAGCAAACACGGTCAAAGCGTGAGACGCGCGGAGCTCAGCTCGCGTCCCGCGGCTCATCGGCACTGCACTCCTCACCTGACCACTTCTCCCCGGTGTCCCGGAGCTCCGGCAGGTCCCAGGGGTCCAGCTCCTCCACCGGCTCGGACTCTTCCGAACGCGGCTCGGGATCCGACGCATCTTTGCGCGCGAGCTCTGCGTCTGCGGGAGAAAAGACACGCGTCTGGAGACAGAAAGAAAGCAGAGGGAAGGAAAGAAGTGCGCCTCTGTGTGGACGTGGATTTATACGGGACACGTACCGAGTTCCGGCGGCAGCGAGGCGGGATGAGTCTGAGGCAGCGGAGCCATTGCCTTCAGTTACAAGAAACACAAATAACATGTTACGATGCAGCCATTTCACAAGAAACATTTTCTTTTGAAGTGTATTGCCTTTTGCACCAGACAAATGCTTTGCATTGTGTCTTTGAGCGTCCCATAAGTTTGGTCAAATCTGGCTAAAAGTTTGGCAAAAAAAACATTTGAAGAGTAAAACAAAACTACAAGCTAAGTCAAACATATATTTTTTAATATTTTTTTAAATATAGAGGTAATGTAAAGTATGACTTTTATTTACCTATATTTGAAAAAAAACAATTAACTATTTAAAGTAAACAAATGTAAAAGTAAAAACGTTTCTAATTTAAAAATAGTTGATTAAAAACAATAAACAGTATAAATTAAAAGAGAAAAATTTCAATAATTTATTTTTCTGTTTAAAAGCAATGAATAGTTTAAAGTAAAATAGGCTAAATACAGAAGTAGCTACAAGTAAAAAGTGTATTTCTTATTTTAAAAAATAGTGATTAAACTAAACAAAACCAAAAAACAGTGTAAAGTAAAAATTGAAAACGTAAAGAAAAAAGTATTGTTTCTTGGAGAGCTGCAGTGTTTAAAACAATGAGCAGTTTAAAGTGAAAAGTAAAGTACAAGAGCAAATAAAAAAGTACAAAGTAAACATTTATTTCTCATTTAAAAAGCAGTGATTGAAAACAAAAAAGTTAAAAAACATTCTCTCTTTATTCAGTCTTTCTGATTGCTCACCTGTTTGTGTTGAACTGCCCACGTGTTAATATCTCACAAATGCTCACATATTTTTGTGTTCATTTATAGAAACACTAAGAAATGATAAATCTGTCAGCAGGCCATTTATAAGTCAATATTCAGCTATTTCCATCACACAGTTAAGCAAGAGTTTGATGAGAGACATAAACCCGAGCGCACCCTGACATATGATTCAAACTCATCAGCAGTGAGCACATCCTTACTAAGATAAACAAAGAAACACCACACTGACTAAGAAAAGAGCACAAATACAAAGCAAAAGCTTATATTCATTTGTTTTTAAAATACCAAGCCTTGAGCAGCATTATTTTAACGTGATTGTCCTACCTGTGCTGTGCGCTGAGTGAGTGTTTCTGCTGTTAGTCCAGTGGACGTACCTGCGGAGGAGGCGCAGGTGTCTTATATACACCTCTAGCAGGACAGTCCTGCGTGTGTCACTGATCTAAAGTCACTTCACCTCACTCGCAGTCTCAAATGTAGGCCAAGTATCAGCTCAAACAGAGTAATAAAACCTATAAATTATAAATATTACCGGTTATTGTCAAAGCTAGATTATTCATACACTAAATTTAACACACCCATTAGCAGTTGTGTTGTTGTAGCTGTGTTGCTTACATCATACCATTGTCTGCCTGAAGTTGTACTTTTATTAGCCTACAAGTCATAATTTTAATAATAAATATTACATACAGCAGAGAGCATCTGTACATATAAAACAACAACTCTTGATCTATATCTAGCTAATTGAGGCATAATGGTATTGTAATATAATAGCAAAGACACACTAAGGTAAATCATTTTTAAGCTGTTATCAGTTTATGAAAAAGAAAGCTTATTTTTATTACACAAATATACACAGGGAAGTTATTTTTACGCAGAAAACAGACACTTTCATCTAAAACTAAAATGTTATATTATAATAGGCCTATATTAAGAAGTGTTTTTGCTTATGTTTTGATGTTGAAACATGAATTTCCCTAAAACAAAAAGAGACCCTACCCAGGCTATATGCTAATTGACTGTGGGGCTTGGGGGTGTTCTGATCAGTGATGCGTTTCCCAAAAGCTACAACGGTCGCAAGTTCTGTCTTAGCTAACAAGGGTTTTGAGAAATGCACACCTGATTTGTGCCACAGAACCCCCCCCCACCCCGTGTTGAATTTGACCCCCCATTGCCCTTCACCCCCAAAACGCGATCGTTTTGAACCCTTTGACGCGCTGCGCTTTAGCTGAGCAAGAGTAAGACAGTGCTTTTCATATTTCCTAGCCCCGCCCCTGCGTTAATTGCATTCAACATTTGAACGCGTTAATCTGAAAAATGTATCTCCTGCGTTAACGTGCTAACTTTGACACCACTAATTATATTCTGTTCTATTCTATTCTAGCATAATATGAAGTTCCCATATCATGAAGTTTTCATCTGTCACTTTCTGAGAGTCTACCCTCTGTTGAAAAAAGCACATATGTGACCCTGGACCACAAAATCAGTCTTAAGTGTAAATTTTTTGAAATTAATATTTATACATCTGAAATCTGAATAAATAAGTTATCCATTGATGTATGGTTTATGATAGGACAATATTTGGCTGAGATAAAACTATTTGAAAATCTGGAATCTGAGGGTGCAAAAAAAACTAAAACGAAATATTGAGAAAATCATCTTTCAAGTTGTCCAAATGAAGTTCTTAGCAATGCATATTACTAATCATTTTTTTATATATATATTTACGGTAAGATATTTACAAAATATATTCATGGAACATGATATTTACTTAATACCCTAATGAATTTTTGGCATAAAAGTGAAAATGATCATTTTGACCCATACAATGTATTTCTGGCTATTTCTTCAAATATACCCCAGCGACTTAAGACTGCTTTTGTGCTCGAGAGTCACATCTTACAGCTGCGCTCTCAAAGCCCACCCCAAACTTGCCTGCATCTAAAACTTGTATATTGCTCAGTAAAGGTCCAACAACAGCTTCACGCTTCAGGTCTGAACGTGTTAATGTGACGTTCAATGATTAACAGTCATGTTTGTCAGTATTTGTGATCCACAGTCCCTCCCGTCCCATTTTATACATGCACATAACACACACTTCCCTACATCACAACAGTACTTTGGACAATCTGACACATCAAGTAAAGGTATTTATTTTATACATATTGATCCAGAAAATAATGAACTAACAGAGGGGGCTTGCAATTGCATTTTTATTGTTGCCCAAATTAGTATGACTATGATATTTTACTATAAACCCATATTGTATTTCAAAGTATTTAGTATTTATGTCTATGTTATCTGTAGATAGCAGGACAACTTAATCATTTTACTGTAAATAGTTAACAAATATTTGACACATAAATATCAAATTGTCTGAAAATGCATATAATGTGCACACAGTAATTATTGATGTATGCAAAATACGTACAAATGTAAATTTTACAGTGTCACTGCAATAAAAGCCATGAAGATATAATTGTTAGTTTTGTTTGGAACATTTTGAAAAATGTAATAAAGCATGCAGAAAACAATTCCACCTTTTCCCCCTAAAATGTTATTATTATTTTCATATAATATAAATACATATTTAAAAAATCCATGGATGGAAAATAAAAGTTTTTTTTTTTACATTCATTAGTAATTGTTATATAGATTAAGTCTCAATAAAATAAAACATTATTATTATTTATTATTATCTTTTATTCAACCAGATAAATATACCATTGAGATAAAACATGTCCTCTTTCAGGGCGTCCTGGTTCAAAATGGCAGCAACAACAAATAGTTTACAATCACTCTAACACAATAGAAAATAATCAACATAGAATATAAGTTATTAATTTACCAAACACCTGAGAAGAGATAATGCCAACGCCTCAGACAATAAACAGGCTTTACCACATTTGCCATAAGTTAAATATTACGTTTCTGCAATATATAAATCTATTGTAGAAACGTAATTCCTGTAAATCTGCTTCGCAACGATTGTATCGTAAAAAGCACTATACAAATACACTTGAATTTAAAATAACCACAAGTCTCCTTTAGTTTACCATAAAGATAAAAATCAATTAAGAAAGAAAAGGAAAACAGAAAATAGAAACAATGAAATAAAAAAGCAATGAAACGTTTGTTGCATTTTTTTATTGTAAATTCAGGGAGACAGTGAAAATAAAATACAACTGTAGAAATACAGTATATATCACATAAACATAATTGTAATAATATCGTACTCGGAAAATAATAAACTCTAAACATAAAATACTAAACTGACATATTTGAAATATCCAAGACATATTTCAAAGGCGTTGATTTGAATTTTAATATAAAATGAATAGTTACAACAAACTATTACAGTAAACATTTAAAAACACAACAATGTATAATGTCATGCAGTTATTTTTTGGTGAAGTTGTAAGTTTATTAATACTTATATACTCTCTCTGCTGCAATGCTTATTTTATCTTTATGATATCAGATAAAAATGTCATATGAAAGTAAATATCCTCTGACTAGCTAAAAATGTAATGTAATAAACACTGTTTGTTGTTTTCACCTCCACGGTAAAATAATTCAGATAAAAGCTTAATTAGCTTATCTGCGGGTTCACTGAGTTTGTGCGGTTCAACTCCTGAACATAAAGAGAGTAGATGGTGTAATATATCATAATCTTACTCTAACAGGGTGAAAGGCTGATGCACTTAAACCTCTAAGCTTTAGACTCAAGCAGTTTTATCCTTTATTATTTAACCATTTTTCACATCATATGTCAGGCATGCTCTCTAAATAAACATGACCACTTTCCATTTTATAAACGCAACGGAACTTTAGTTTAAAAACAGTTTTATATATCTTTTCTTTGTAGTAGACTTATATTGAAGTCACAATTAGTTGTGGTGTTTGCTAAGACAAGAATAAATTAATAAAAATAAATAAATATTATGGCATAAAATTACATATATCTTCAGTTTACATTTTCTTAACTAACTGACTGACTGACTGACTGACTGACTGACTGACTAACTAACTAATAAATAACCCTCACAATGCAATGAGTCATTCAAATACAGGTAAAACACCTGTAAGAAACCAATACAGAACATTAATTCAAATGAACACAATAATCGGGTTGAGTTTGACTAATTTTCATTGTCAGTATCACTGTTGCTCATATTTAACTCTATAAGTATTTATCTTAGGTCTATAGCTAATTTCACACTGTTTGTGATTTAGAAATGAATAGCACCTCAGACCAGAAGGCTGGTTGAGGAGGGGTGCACTCCTACTCTTCAGAGTAATCCAAATTTAATTGATTATTGTGGACCATAAAATGGACTATAAAATAAAATAGTCCCCATATATTTTAACTGAAGGAGGAATCTGAGTCATATAGACATGGCAATATTATGGAGACAGAATTGAAATTGTGACTGATGCAAAAACTAAAACTATATAGGCTATATATATATATATATATATATATACACACACACAGTTGTGCTCATAAATTAACATGCCCCTTGAAGAATATAAGAGGATCATGAAAATTGCATGCTATTGTTTATTTAATACTGTCCTGAATAAGCTATTTCACAGAACAGATGTTTACATATTCTCCACAAGACAAAATAATAACTCAATTTATAAAATGTCTCTAAAGTCAACTGTCTTTCTGTTTTGTGACAGTTGAAACATCAACGTATTAAGATTTGTGTGTGACAGTTGTTCATGAGTCCCCTGTTGGTCCTGAGCAGCTCCTCCAACTCCTGTACATTCTTTGGTTTTCCAACATTTTCTGCATACATCCAAAATTCCAGAAATGAAGGGATGTTTTTAAATTTTAATCAAATGAAAAAAAAAGATTTTCAAATCACATGAGCCAATATTTTATTCTCAATAGAACATAGAGAATATAACATTACGTTTAAACGGATACATTTTACAAGTTTATCCACTAAATGAGCTCATTTCATATTTGATGCCTGCTACAGCTCTCCAAAAAGTTGGCACGTGTGCAATAAAGGGCTTAAAAAGCAAGACATTTTGAAAAGATTCAGCTGGGAGAACATCTAGCAGCTAATTAAGTTAATTTATGTCAGGTCTGTAAAATGATTAGCTATAAAAGAGATGTCTTAGAGAGGCAGAGTCTCTCAGAAGTAAAGATGGGCAGAGTCTCTCCAATCTGTGAAAGAGTGCGTAAAAAGATTGTGGAATACTTTAAAAACAACGTTCCTCAATGTGCTCTCAAATTGCTACAGTCTTTGCAAATATCATCATCTACAGTGCATAACATAATCAAAAATGTAGAGAAATGGTGGTACGAGAGATGGTATGGTGGTGCATAAGTGCATTGAGTATGGGCAGCTTGCATGTTTTGGAAGGCACTGTGAATGCTGAAATGTATATAAAGGTTTTAGAGCAACATATGCTCCCCTCCAGATGGCGTCTATTTCAGGGAAGGCTTGCGTATTTCAGCAGGACAATTGCAAAACCACATACTGCAGCTATTACAACAGCATGGCTTCATTGTAGAAGAAGACTTTCTCAGTTGTAGAAATTTCTCAGTTTAAACATTTGTTATGCTATCTATGTTCTATTGTGAATAAAATATTGGCTAATGTGATTTCATTACATTAAAAAAAAGTCCCATAATTTCTGGAATTCAGGTTGTATTTGAACCCTTTTCGACAGTGACTGTTTGATTTTGAGATTCATATTTTCACATGGAGGACAATTGGGGGACCCATACATAAATATTGTATAAAGTGAAAACATTTAACGATGCTCAATGCATTACGAGCTGGGGGTTGTAAACGTTTTGAATTGGAGGATCAGGATAAATTGTACTTATTTTGTCTTCTGGGAAACATTTAAGTATTTATATAGCTTCTTAAGTGCAGTACCAAAAAAAAAAAGATCTTTAAATAAACTAAGAAATATTTACACATCATCATCCTGCTCAAAAGTTTACACCCTCTGCCTCTTAATGCTTTGTGTTGCCTTATTGAGCATCAGTACATGTTTCTGCCTTTTGTAATAGCTTTATTTATTTATTTATATAGCGATTTTAACAATATAATTTGTGTCAAAGCAACTGCACAATATCAAAATAGGAAATTGTGTATGACTAATGTAAAATGATAAGATTAAATGCCCATTTTTTAGTTAAAGGCATTTCATTATTGAATTCAGTGATGTCATCGTCCAGCTCAGTTCAGTTTAAATAGTATCTGTGCAATCGGTGATATCGCTGGAAATGAAGTGTCCCCAACTAAGCAAGCCAGAGGCGACAACGGGAACCAAAACTCCATCGGTGACAGAACAGAGAAAAACCTTGGGAGAAACCAGGCTCAGTGTTCTCTGGCCAGAACCAGTAGTTTGTTCCAACTGCAGCAAACAGATTGTAAGGGCTCCACTGGTTCCAGTGGTCTTTCCCGATGGCTGTCCAGGTGACGAGGTCCTCACTGGAGATCTGTCTCTAGGGCTCATCTAGGTGCCCTGGTCTCCGCTGACATGCTGACTCGTAATTTGATCTGACAATAGCTGCTTGCATCTCAGCTTGCCTATGAGACATTTCTTGCTGGATAAAGGACCTAAAAAATCGTTCGAGGCTTCTCCTGTTCAACCCAACTGAGAAACCTGATCAAAGTGTTCTAGTGGTTATCGATTCTATTGTACGAAACATGGAAACAGAGACACCAGCCACCATAGTCCAATGTTTACCTGAGAGCTAGAGCGCCTGACATCTTGGCAAATGTATAAGTGCTGGCTAATGCTAAACGTAAATTCAGTTAGATTGTTATATATGCGTCAGCACAAATGATGGAGATCACAAAATATAACATTAAAAAGGTGTGTGAACTTGCAAATATGATGTCAGACACTGTAATATGCTCTGGTCCCCTCCCTGCTTAACGGGGTGATGAGATACATAGCAGACTGTAGTCACTCAATGGCTGGATGTCTAAGTGGTGCCTGCAGAATAACAAGGGTTTCATAGACAACTGGACAAGTTTTTGAGGATATTGGGCCCCAAGAACCAAAGCAGTGGTGTCTAAGGTTTTTTGTGCCCCAAAAATAGAAATTAATTAGTTGAACCCAACTAGAAATTAATATTAAACATACCATCATATTTTTTTTAATCAGGCTAATTTTTATCATACTTTTTGCATTTAGATACCTATGTATGGCAGAAGGCCATGTGTTTCTGTTCATGGACTTCCATTTTTATATTTTGCATAAACAAACAATCTACATAATAATTATATGTATATAAATATATAAATGTAATCAAACATATAAAATATGATCTGAGATTTTTCTGAAGATCTGATTTTTAAATGTTTGATTACACTAGATTTGCTGTAAGTTTGTTTTAAAATAATAAAAGCATGGAAAAAAGTACTAAAATGTACATATCTCCACGACTTATAGGAAGTGTGCACATATGCCCTTGCCGATATTGCAGATGTTTCCATTGACAATAAACTGATTTGCATGGAAAATTGAGTAAATGGAATCTTTCTGTAATAAAACCCTTGATATCCCTGCCCACACAGTCATAAAAAGATAACTGTGCAATGCAGAATTCTGTTGCTCACTGCTGGATACTTCTGTCACTAATTCTAGAAAATGTAAGTCATTCTGGTTACTAGATCCAAATCTTTTCTTTCATTAGCGCTGAGAGAGTAAGTGTGTGTGTGTGTGTGTGTGTGTGTGTGTGTGTGTGTGTGTGTGTGTGTGTGTGTGTGACTGTAGTCTTGCTGAACATCCAGTGGTTGGTCCATAAACTATCATTGTGTCACTGAACAAAGCACGTAACTACAGGTTATTCGAGGGAGTTTACCTCTAATGAGTGTACTATAAGTCACTTAGGGTAAAGTGTTTGTTAACTGACTACTTATTAGTGTATTTTAATGGCAGGATTAATGATTAAAATGCTTTAAAGAAGATATGTACTTTTCTGCTGAACAAATTTAATTAATTTAAAAATGAATATTTCTGTCATAATTGAAGATAATATTAAAGAGAATATCAGAGATTCCTATCAATCATTGGAAAAAAGTGTAATTTTTAATGAAATGTGTACTTGTAGTGTACTATAAATCATAAACATTTTTGGTAACCCTTTGTTTTAAGGTGTCATTGTTACACATGTTACAGGTACTTATTTTTATAATAACAAATTATGCATAATTACATGCAATTAACCCTAAGCCAAACCATAATCCTAACCCTAACCATACAGTAAGTACATGAAGTTAATAAATATTACTCAGTACCTGCATGTATATTACATTGGAACAAGGACACCCTAAAAATGAATGTTTTAAAACTATGCTCTTGCAGATAATACAATATTAATGAAATAAAAGGTAACATACTGTAAGTGTACTTAAATAGACTTCACTTTCATGACTATATTTCTTAAAACATGATACATTAAACAGTGTTTGTACCTGTGTTATTTAATATTATTTAATATTCAAAGTTAAAATAGTTTAAATGGTCTAACTTGCAACTTCCTATTTACAAATGCATAATTACTGTTATACAACACATGGCATACAATAATTAATAGAAATAGAAGTTTTAATAGAAATATTGGTAAGTTGGCATTTTTATTGACATGAAATTGTTGCAAAAGTGACAGTGCTCTAACAACAGTTATAAGCTCAATACATTCATAAATGATAATTGACATTGAACATGAATAAATACATACATAAGAAAGTAAAACTTGAAATAGACACATAAAATAGATGATAAGACCAAGTGACGTAACGTTTCCCCTGCGTCAGCGATGCACAAAATGTGTATGCTCTTCTGTATCAACCGGGCCACAAGGGTGCGCTGTTTGCGTTCAAATCAGAGCCTAAATCAACGAAGACGACGCATCCCTGTGTCGAGGCTGATACAGAAGAGATTTTGTGCTTCTAATTATTGAATAAATGTGTTATTTTTGTTTTATTTCCATGCAAAAATATCATCGTCGCTTCATAATGTTACGATTGAACCACTGATGGCAGATGGAGTATCCTGACGATGCTTTTCATACTTTTCTGGACCTTGAAAGTGTTCTTTACTTTAATGGGACAGTAACAAGCCTCCCGGTTCTCATCAAAAGTATCTTAAATTGTGTTCTGAAGACGAACAAAGCTTTTATGGAGTTGGATATACATGAGGGTAAGTGATTAATGACAAATTTCATTTTGGGGTGGAGTATCCCTTTAATATTCAGCATAAATTCACAGATCACTACGACAGCAATTTTCTGATTAGATAAAGAATGAATATAAATTATTCTGCAGGAAAGAAAATCAATAGTTGTTACATTTGTAAGTTTATATTAAAAGTGTTTCAAAGTGAATATTACCAGATTGCTGACTGGTGTTATATCTGAATGGGTTATGGCTTTGTAAAAGTTTTCAAAGTTGGATGATTAATGGTGTTTTGCAGGAAAATACTATTCAAAGTTTCACACTGAAAGCTTGGAAAGTGTCACTTGTCACATTGTTACTTGAATAGTCTTTTTTCTTCTTCTTCAGGGAAGGTCTGTCACTATCGTAATACCCCCAAGGCTACTCCAGAGACACTGAACTTGATTTTGTGCATGCATACAAGAGGTTACAGAAACAAATTCCACAGACTCTGCAAAACTCATCATTGCAATGGCCGTTACAAAGAGCCGATCCTCCCTATACGCAGAATACACAAGCTGCGTAGGGCCCCCGAAACACCAGGGGGCCCCCTTGCTCTCAAAGATGATTTAATTATAGTTTTGTTCTGAATTTGGCCATTGGCTATGAAAACATGAATGATCATTTATTGTAATGCGGCACTGTCGCCCTTTCTATGTAAAAATCAGTCAAATCATGTAACGTGAATGTGGTAAAGTCTCTTGCACGAGACAAAAACAACGAGTTGAAAGCATAGCGAGCCACGGAAGAGACACTGTTTCTCGAGCGCTTTCCGAAAAAGCTTCAAACTTAAAGGTTCCTTAGAAATTTGTTCAAATCAATTTAAGCTTCCAGAGCTGGTTTTTGCAAAAAATGTTATAGAAGAAATGTTTTTTCGCTAAGAACCTTTCAGTGATCAGTTCTGAAAATAACTCTTCTTAGTGTAAAGATCATTGCAATTATCTGAATAACTTTTTTCCACTATAAGAACTTTTTGAGCTATGCAAAGATTCCATGGATGTTTAGGGTTCCTCACAGAACCACTGATGGCAAAATAAAAGCATTATTTTAAGAGTGTAAGCATTTGATTCTGAACAGTAACGTTGAGTGACAGTAGCTGGTGATATCTGGTCTGATGTGGGGTAAATTTATGATAAACCAGTTGTCTGTTCTTCATTGTGCTGCAAGAATGTGAGTGGAGCTTGTCTTCTTCTGAGATGTCATTCCACATGATTTCACCACATGACTGCATCACTTTCTATTCATTTTCAATAAACACAACCAATAACATTTGTGTTGGTGCTACTGACATAACATCACCAATACAGACAAGAGAAATTCTGGTCTGTATTGGTGGTGTATCTGGTCAGGCAAAGACTGTACCATCTGCGACAGCTGAGGAAATTCAGGGTCTCACCAGCAATCCTGAAAACGTTCTATTCAGGGGCCATAGAAAGTGTACTGACTCAGTGCATCTCAGTGCGGTATGGTAATTCCTCAAATCAGGACTGCAAAGCTCTGCAGAGAGTTGTGTGCTTAGCTGAGCGCATCTCAGGGTCGGCTCTCCCCTCTCTGCAGGACATCTACTTCAAACGCTGTAAAAGCAGAGCTGCTAAAATCATCAAGAACTCAAATCACCCCGGGAATCGTCTCTTCATTTTACTGCCATCTGGCAAGCGCTTCAGGAGCATGATGGCAAAAACTGAGGGACTTAGGAGGAGCTTCTTCCCTCAGGCCATCAGGCTCCTTAACGCAAACTCAGTTTAATAAACTGTAAAATACTCAACATCATCCGCATTGCTGCTATGTACATACCCGGTACAACCTGTTTGCACATTCCTCTTGCACATCCCTGCTTATATTATTATTTATTAAGTCTACAGTATACTGTATTGCATATTTTATTTTATTGCACATTTTTGTTTAATTTTTTTAACCTATATTTATATATGTATATATATATATATACTCTTGTGTTGTGTTACATATTTTGCACTGTCCATTGAGCGGACCTGACCTGACTTACATTTCATTACTGATTATATCCTGTATTATTGTATAAGTGATGAATAAAAAACCTTGAACCCAACCTTGAACCTTGACATAACATCACCAAAACAGACCAGAAAAATTCCTCCAAGAACGTTCCTCAGAATATCTGATATTCCATAGTCGCAGCAGCACTGCCAAAATACTACTGGAATAAATTTGTCATGAACACCAGAGCTGAAATTACTGCAGTTTTGGCACTGTGACATGAAATAAATGCCAACAAATAAATACAGATAACAAAATGGACCCCAAGTTATGATATATGTTACATATTGCACATAAAACAAGTCCAAAGTGTTCCCAAGAAACTATTCCCCAGGCAGCCTACTTATGTTTTTATACATAACACTGCATAATTTAAATGTAAGTTTTCAATAAAAGCATTGCAAATCTCTTTACAGCATATGAAGCTTTAAACTACAATTACGCTATCAAGATGAGTTACTAATTAACTGATAAGCAGAAGCCCTTCTAATGGCATCATTTTCCACAAAGTCCAACATGTAAGGACAGTCCTTGAAGACATGCCACCTCGGACCTTTGAAACCCTGCAGTGTGACGTCTGCACCTGTGCTCAGAGCGTGATGAGCACCAACACACACACACACACACACACACACACACACACACACACACACACACACACACACACACACACACACACACACACACACACACACACACACACACACACACACACACACACACACACACACAAACACAAACGTAGGGACCTACCTGTATATGTAACAGAAGAGGCAAAAAAGTTTTTGTTCACAGAATTTGTTTTTATTCAAGACATTGTGATGTCTGTTTCAAAAACTGACCAGTGAGACCACTGAGAAAAGTCTTGCAAAGTGCATAGTGCCAGAAAACATAACATTTCTGGACTTCTGGAAATAAAATAAATACATAAATAAACAAATAATGTGGCACAGTGCCTGAAAACATAACATTTCTGGACTTCTGGAAATAAAGAAATACATAAACAAATAATCAAAAACAAATTTGGTACTCACCAAATAGTTGATTGTCTATCTGCAATACTTCTGCCCTTTCCTGGCTGTCCATTCTGGATTAAATGAGGTCTAACGTTTCGGCATGTTAACGTTATGATATGACATAGCCAGCACGTGGAGGCTTTTTTTAAGTTTTTAACCAATGATATATCAGATATTTATTTGACACCGCTTTCAACCAATCATTTGTTTGACCAGAGACCTTACGGCATTAGACGCTATGCTGCTGCGTCTCAATGAAGATTCTAGAGCGGGTTTTTTTAGGCCGATTCAGCGCAACTCCAAAAAAGAGGACAAATGAGTGTCCGCTTGAGGCTGCACCGGATGCCGGACAGGGGGCTTAAAATCCGGACGTATGGCCACCCTAACTTTCCCGTAAAAAAACTAATTCTGTATGATTTAGAAGTGTTTTGAAAAGTGGGGACATGGGGAAATGTCCTGAAAAGTCACCTTTACCTTGTAATACCTGTCATACCTGTGTCATTATACAAATGAATGTCCTCATTTGTCACAAAAACCTAAACACACACACACACCTACACACACACACACACACACACACACACACACACACACACACACACACACACACACACACACACACACACACACACACACACACTATACTATATTAGCTTAATGAATTGTGAAGACGTGATATTGAAGACATGTGAAGACGTGATATCATGTGATATTGACAGCATGCATGACTGTTGACAGTTACTGTTAGTGTGTTGTAATCTGGAGCATGACGCTGTTTAATACTAAACCTCAGCTTCTGGCCTTGACCCGACCTCCACAGGTCATATTACTGGAGGAGCACAGCGTGTGACACCATCTGATGGTTATGCAAGCAGAAAAACCTATTGCTTTAAATGTGTGATACTCAAACACATTCTGATTCCATCTGCTGCATAATAAACATCTACATCCACATTTACAACAATACTAAATATTATGGTGGTACAGTATAATATCAGATGGTCATATAATCGTAATTTTAGATGCACCATGATATTGTATGTACCATATTTATATCTCTAAACCTTGCCAAAAGTACCATGTATAAATTCCTCAGAGAAAATCACGTGTCTTCCATATACAGAAATTATAAAATGTTGATGTAAAAGAACATAGTTCTGGTATTTCTGAAGCTGAAATCACAATCATAATGATATTTATAATCTTTATCTTGGGTGTGTTTGCTGTCTCCACCTTAGATAGCAGGGCATGCATCGATCACAGCTGAGATGGACACAATACACGCTGTATAAATATACCAGTACATATCAGGAGATGTGTTTGAGAAAAAGCAGCAGCACACTCACAATAATAATATTATTTAAACAAATAAACTTAAGTGTAACTGCAATGTAATGTTTTGAGACACCTAAAAGCATGTTATTTACAATTAGACGAGAAAGTATAGTTTAAATAATATTGAAAGCAATTAGTTGAACTTAAGAGTGCTTGTTTGCCTCACCTAAGACTTCAGTACATACTTAATCTCACAATTACTTTCTTACTATTGTCTATTAAATATGATACACATAAAGCATTGCATGCACTGACAAGCATTTCAAATATATTTGATGTCATTCCAATTGACATTTGTATTTTTAAATCTGTAGATACACATTTGTAATGATGAAGATGCCGCTTACTACATGTCATATTAAATAACACAGTCGACAGTTACATTTATAATACTGTACTTAAGTAACTCTTTAAAACATGACAAATGTTAATAAAACATTATGATTTCAAATGCACTTTGATTAAATTATGTGATCATTTACTCACCCTCAAATTCAGACCCGTATGAGTGTCTTTCTTCTGTTGAACATAAAAGAAGATATTTTGAAGAATGTTGGCAACCAAATAGTGCAGCCATTGACTTTAATAATATTTTCCACACAATCGATGGAAATCAATGATTATAAATATATTTCTATTTTATGTCATGAAAGTGTACTTTTATTCAATGTTTTTTTTCAAGTACTTTTTTAAATTTTTAAGATTTTAATTACATTACAAGTACACATTTAATTAATAAGCACACTTATTTTCCACAAAAACAGGGCTGTTTTCATCATCCGATGGAGAAATTGTAGTACATTTGATTTTAAACCAAACTAAAACCTCTCAAACCATTGTTTTTCTAATATCATAATAGGTATAATTCTCTCTCTCTCTCTCTCTCTCTCTCTCTCTCTCTCAAATTCAAATTCAAAATTGCTTTATTGGCATGACTGTAAATTATACAATATGGCCAAAGCTTAGTATGCATGTACAAAAAGTTAAATAATAATAATTAAATGAACATCACATTAATAGAATATTATTACATCTTATAAGTATTAAACTGTAACACATTAGAACGTGTGAACGTTTGATACCACAGTCTTTAACTTACATAGAAACATATACATACTGGATCACTGTGGTGGACAATAGGGTAACACACATGCAGGTCAGGTCAAACACAATACACATTCACCTGCTGTTTCTCAGGCTGTGACACACACACACACACACAGACACACAGTCACGCATGCACGCATGCACACACACACACACACACACACACACACACACACACTCACCTACTGTCTCTCAGGCTGTGGCACATCCACACGTATCTCGCAGCAAGTGCTGCTGTCTGTCCCTCTCCTAATAGTATCTTTATCTGATCTGTTTCACTAATGGCTGTAAAGTTCTTGTAATTGAGAAATTGTAGTATATTTGATTTTAAACCAAACTAAAACCTCTCAAACCATTGTTTTTCTAATATCATAATAGGTATAATTCTCTCTCTCTCTCTCTCTCTCTCTCTCTATATATATACAGTGGGGCAAACAAGTATTTAGTCAGCCACCAATTGTGCAAGTTCTCCCACTTAAAAAGATGAGAGAGGCCTGTAATTTTCATCATAGGTATACCTCAACTATGAGAGACAAAATAAGAAAAAAAAATCCAGAAAATCACATTGTAGGATTTTTAAAGAATTTATTTGCAAATTATGGTGGAAAATAAGTATTTGGTCAATAACAAAATTTCATCTCAATACTTTGTTATATACCCTTTGTTGGCAATGACAGAGGTCAAACGTTTTCTGTAAGTCTTCACAAGGTTTTCACACACTGTTGCTGGTATTTTTGGCCCATTCCTCCATGCAGATCTCCTCTAGAGCAGTGATGTTTTGGGGCTGTCGCTGGGCAACACGGACTTTCAACTCCCTCCAAAGATTTTCTATGGGGTTGAGATCTGGAGACTGGCTAGGCCACTCCAGGACCTTGAAATGCTTCTTCACGAAGCCACGCCCTTGTGCCGGGCGGTGTGTTTGGGATCATTGTCATGCTGAAAGAACCAGCCACGTTTCATCTTCAATGCCCTTGCTGATAGAAGGAGGTTTTCACTCAAAATCTCACGATACATGGCCCCATTCATTCTTTCCTTTACACAGATCAGTCGTCCTGGTCCCTTTGCAGAAAAACAGCCCCAAAGCATGATGTTTCCACCCCATGCTTCACAGTAGGTATGGTGTTCTTTGGATGCAACTCAGCATTCTTTCTCCTCCAAACACGACAAGTTGAGTTTTACCAAAAGTTCTATTTTGGTTTCATCTGACCATATGACATTCTCCCAATCTTCTTCTGGATCATCCAAATGCTCTCTAGCAAACTTCAGATGGGCCTGGACATGTACTGGCTTAAGCAGGGGACACGCCTGGCACTGCAGGATTTGAGTCCTGGCGGCGCAGTGTGTTACTGATGGTAGCCTTTGTTACTTTGGTCCCAGCTCTCTGCAGGTCATTCACTAGGTCCCCCTGTGGTTCTGGGATTTTTGCTCACAGTTCTTGTGATCATTTTGACCCCACGGGTGAGATCTTGCGTGGAGCCCCAGATCGAGGAGATTATCAGTGGTCTTGTATGTCTTCCATTTTCTAATAATTGCTCCCACAGTTGATTTCTTCACACCAAGCTGCTTACCTATTGCAGATTCAGTCTTCCCAGCCTGGTGCAGGTCTACAATTTTGTTTCTGGTGTCCTTTGACAGCTCTTTGGTCTTAGCCATAGTGGAGTTTGGAGTGTGACTGTTTGAGGTTGTGGACAGGTGTCTTTTATACTGATAACGAGTTCAAACAGATGCCATTAATACAGGTAACGAGTGGAGGACAGAGGAGCCTCTTAAAGAAGAAGTTACAGGTCTGTGAGAGCCAGCAATCTTGCTTGTTTGTAGGTGACCAAATACTTATTTTCCACCATAATTTGCAAATAAATTCTTTAAAAATCCTACAATGTGATTTTCTGGAATATTTTTTCTTATTTTGTCTCTCATAGTTGAGGTATACCTATGATGAAAATTCAAGGTTCAAGGTTCAAGGTTTCTTTATTTGTCACATAATAGTTATACAGGGCATAACTAGAAGTGAAATGCAATCGAATCAGGTCCGCTCAGTGACAGTGCAAAACAATAAGAATACAAATTATATAAGTAACATAACACAAGGGCATACATATGGTAAGAAAAGGAGAAATAAGAATAAAATGTGCAATGAAATAAAAAGTGCAAAACAATAAGATGTGCAAAAAAACAATAATTGTGCAAAAGACAATGAGATGTGCAAAAGACAATGAGATGTGCAAAAACAACAAGATGTGCAAAACAATAAGATGTACAAAAAAAAGAAAACAAAAACAGTGTACTGGGACTTAATAAATAGTAATGTGAATAAGAGGGATGTGCAGACGGGTTGTTCATGATCAAATTACAGGCCTCTCTCATCTTTTTAAGTGGGAGAACTTGCACAATTGGTGGCTGACTAAATACTTTTTTTCCCCACTGTATATGTATATAATATACCCCAAAATTTTCCATCCAGTGGACTACCAGTAAACCTAATAAAAAATTGGGACCAAAAATCTGATTTGACACTTTGACCTGAACATATTTTGTTACATCAAAGTCAGCTGACATTATCGAGATGATTTTTTTCTGGCACAGTTTAACACTTGAGTTCTTGTCTTATTTTATTAGCATTTTCTAATCTATAGCAAATAAACTGATAATGAAAGAAGCTGCCTGAATCAATGTTGGTTCGACTGTAGCTGTTATGTTTTCTAAAGCACATATCTCTTTAACCACTAGAGGGCACTCTGTGACCGACAGAACAATCTTGAAGGAGCTCTTAAAGCTATAGTTACACCCAAACATCCTGTCATTATTTCCTCCACACGCGGTGTTTCAAACATGTATGACTTTCTCTCTTCTTTAGAACACAAAAGAAGATGTTACAGTCACCATTCACTTTTTAAAAGATGCAATGAAAATGACTGCAGCTGCCAGTCGCTCACTGTTAGATTTAATTTCCGCATAAGTGAATACAAAGCTACAGAAAAGGTAAAGAGCTCGCTGGCCTCTGTATCCTGGCTATAATAAGAGGAGGTCGCTTGACAGGTGTCTCTTGGCTATAAGTAGAGAAAGAATGCATTCATTCTGTGCCTGTCATGCTATGTTTTCTGTACCTTATTTGGTCATTTTGTGAACCCCCTGGACATACAACACTATCTGGTACCATATATAAAGGCATGCTTGTCAAGAATAAATTGAGTTCAAAAGCCTGATGCCTCTCTGCGTCATGTTTTTGTTCCTCCCGGATCTGTAGAAGACTTCGCTCACAACATCCAACCTATGTTTCTGATTTGATTTAGAAGTGATCCAAAACACAGAAAGAAAACTTAATTCATACGGGAATTGAAGTTTTACACTCACATTCTGCCTAGCTTGTGTGATCCACAGAAGAAAGAAAGCCAAACAAGTAAGTAGTGGGAGTAAATGAAGATAGAAATATTACATGTTGACTGAACTATACCGATAAGGTTATTGAAGGAAAGGTAAATGAAGGAAAGGTAAACTTTGCATTCCCATCAAAGTAATTTATATATAGACCATTTGAAGTTTGATTCCTTCTCACAGCTGTAAACACTGCGATTCTGTAATGCTTTAAGTACTTCATTATATGTATTTAATTTGAGTTAATTTACAATGGCCTCTATTGTTCCTGAAATATGGCTCAAGTGTGATGCTGAATGTACTGACAAGCATTTAGGATAAATATTTCTATTGAAATTGGTTGAAATACACTGTGTAATGAGTTATAAAATATTTGTTTTGACACATTTGTAATGTCGAGGCTCCAACTGAAAATATATTAACACGCAACAGATAAAACTGTAATTACTAAGCACTTAATGTGATTTAGTGTGTCAACACACCACATAAGTGTACTTCGTTAAAGCATGACACAAGATTATTGAAATAGGATGTAAATATAAATGTAGTAGTGCAAAAAAACAAAAAACAAAACACAACAATTTACATATGGACAGTACATATTTACAGACAGTACAGAAGACAATGTGCAAAATACATATACATATACTCAGTACACACAGTGTACTATAAAGACATACTTTGTTACCAATGTACCAATACACATTATACACCGTATTTACACGTCTGCATTATGTCCACATCTATGCATAGTAATATGTGAAGGTGCAACAGATTATAATTTACAGTAGATTGGTTGTGCAACAGATAGTTGTGCAAAGGTGCAACAGATTATACATATGCAATGTCGTGGGTGTGCTTTTATGGTGTCCAGTGATAGCAGATGTGTTAGTGCAGTGTGTGCGTGTAGTCCAGTTGAACTGTGTTAAAGTGCAGTGCATGGCATGTTGTGTGAGTGGGAGTGTGTTGTAGGGTGGGTCATTTCTGACTGTTCATTAGCCTGATAGCCTGAGGGAAAAGCTGTCCTCAGTCGGCTAATCGGATCGGATGCTACGGAAACGCCGCCCTGAGGGCAGCAGAGAGAGCAGACTGTGGGACGGGTGGCTGGAGTCTTTGATAATCCTCCGGCTTTCCTTGTACACCGCCTGGTGTAGATATCCTGGAGGGAGGGAAGCTCACCTCCAACAATGTGGCGGGCAGTTTGCACGACACTTTGCAGAGCCCTGCGGTTGCCAGTGGTGCTGTTTCCAAACCAGGCGGTGATACAGTCGGTCAGGATGCTCTCCACAGTGCAGGTGTAGAAGGATCTGAGGATTCTGGGGCTCGTTCCAAACTTCCTCAGCCGCCTCAGGAAGAAGAGACGCTGATGTGCCTTCTTCAACACTGCATCTGTGTGAGCAGACCAATAAAAGCTGCATCTGGGTGCGTGGTTTCCTGCTCACTTATATTCCCGTACAGTTCCCTGAGTGCCTGGTCTGTGTTGGCTTGAGGAGGAATGTAAACAGCCGTGATTATGATCGCTGTAAATTCCCTCGGTAGCCAGAATGGTCGACACAGAAGCGTATGAAATTCCAGATCAGGGGAGCAGAAGGATTTAATAGAGTGTATGTTCCTTTCATTACACCATGAGTTGTTGATATAGAAACAAACTCCTCACCTCTGCTTTTCCCTGTGAGCTCCTTTGTTCTATCCGAGCGGTGCGGAGAAGCCCGTGAGCTCGATGGCTGAGTCTGGAACCATAGCAGACATCCAGGTTTCTGTGAGGCAAATAACACAGCAGTCCATTGTTTCTCGTTGGTATGAGATGCGCAGTTCACAGAGTTTGTTATCCAGTGACTGAACGTTAGCCAGCAAAATTGTTGGGAGAGGAGGTCGGAAAGCACGCGTCTCAGTCTGAGAACACCAGCTCTTTTCCTTTTTCGCGTCAGCTGCTTTTCCTTGATTGCACGACCCAGACAAAGGGCTCAGATGCCGTGTCTGTGAACAATCCACCGGCATTCAAGAAATGTTCAAAAGCGTGTCTCTATTGTAGACAGTTATACTAACAACATCTAACTGTCACGAGAGATGAGGTCGAGGACTCAAATGCAGAGGAAAATCAGGGTTTTAATAATAAAATGAAACAAATGAACAACAAAAACCACCCCGAAGGGGAAAAACAAGCAGGCAGGCAGGCAGAAGACTGGAGCACAGTCAACATGAAACTCACATGAGACACACGAAGACAACGGATCAGCACAGGACTGCAGACACAAGGAGACTATATAGGGAGACAAACGAGGGTAACGAGGGGACACAGCTGGAGCCACTGAAACAATGATTAAGTAACAAGATGGGAGGGGACAGACAATCGACATGGGAGCACATGGCACCAAACAAACAACAAGCCATGTGCTCAACACACAGAGACATCTGGTGGCCAGCCTGGGCACACCAGCAGGACCGTGACATAACCCCCTTTAAGGAGCGGATCCCAGACGCGCCACACTAAACAGAAAAATGTCTAGGAGGGAGGTGGGCCAGGCCCGTGGAGTGGAAGAGGGCCTGGAGCAATGGGCACACAGGGGTGCCAGGGTGGGGCTGGCCCTGGAGCGGGCTCTGTGGGTTCCCAGACCGGAGCGGGGTCCAGGACCGGAGTGGACTGCATGGGCTCCCAGACCGGAGCGGGCTCTGGAGCGGACTGCGTTGGCTCCCGGAACGGAGCGGGCTCTGGAGCGGACTGCGTGGGCTCCAGGCGGAGCGAACTGCGTGGGCTCCCGGAATGGAGCGGACTCGTGGGCTCCCGGAGCAGGCGGGCTCTGTCTGTCGGCTCACGGGCGGAGCGGGCTCTGGAGCGGACTGCGTGGGCTCCCGGAACGGAGCGAACTGCGTGGGCTCCCGGAGCAGAGTGGACTGCATGGGCTCCCAGACCGGAGCGGGCTCTGGGCGGACTCTGTCGGCTCACAGGCGGAGCGGGCTCTGGAGCGGACTCTGTCGGCTCGCAGGCGGAGCTCCGTGGGCTCCCGGATCGGGGCCGGAATCGTGGGCTCCCCGGATCGAGCGGAATGCGTGGGCTCCCGGATCGGAGGCGGAATCTGTGGCTCCCGGATCGGGCGGAATGCGTGGGCTCCCGGACCGGAGCGAATGCATGGGCTCCCGGACTGGAGCGGAAGCGTGGGCTCCCGGATCGGGCGGACTCCGTGGGCTCCCGGATCGAGCGGCTCAGGCCAGACTCCTTGGGCTCCCGGATCGGGCGGCTCTGGAGCGGACTCCGTGGGCTCTCGGATTGGCGGCCTCCAGGACCACCGGGCTGGGTTTCGTTGGAGAAAAGTCAGCTGCCCGCATCGACCTCATGGGTGAATCCTCCAACTTACGCACCAGCCTCGGCATCCCGGGGTGCGCTGCAGCTTTGACGGCCGCCATTAGGGGCACTGCAGCTCCATCTGCCGCCACTGGAGGAGCTGCAGCCTTGTCGCCCACCACCTGAGGCACACCAGCCACCTTAGCTGGGGAACGTGCCAAAGCCTCGACGAATTCCCCAAATGTGAGGTGGTCCAGCCCACTCATCCTCCACCAGCTGAGGGGCTCATCAAGGGCGCTGTTGAAAAGGTCCTTGAGGGCCTCATCATTGTAGCCTAGCCCCTCAGCTGCACCACTGAACTCCACGGCAAAACTCCTCATGTCATTGCCCTGCTGATGGCAGGAGCTCAGGGCCTCGTACTGGAGGATGCGTTGGTATAGGGGCTGGAGATAGTGTCGGGTGGTGGGCGGCTAAACCCCTCCTCTGCTGAGTCCTCATCTTGGCTGATCCGTTCTGTCAGGAGAGATGAGGTTGAGGACTCAAATGCAGAGGAAAATCAGGGTTTTAATAATAAAATGAAACAAATGAACAACAAAAACCACTCCGAAGGGGAAAAACAAGCAGGCAGGCAGGCAGAAGACTGGAGCACAGTCAACATGAAACTCACATGAGACACACGAAAGACAACGGATCAGCCCAGGACTGCAGACACAAGGAGACTATATAGGGAGACAAACGAGGGTAACGAGGGAGACACAGTTGGAGCCACTGAAACAATGATTAAGTAACAAGATGGGAGGGGACAGACAATCGACATGGGAGCACATGGCACCGAACAAACAACAAGCCATGTGCTCAACACACAGAGACATCTGGTGGCCAGCCTGGGCACACCAGCAGGATCGTGACACTAACACGTAAAACAACAAAAAAACTAATAAAACATACGAAAAACTGCAAAGTTTTCCCAGAGCTTGCAACACGGCGGCCATTCTCGGCGCCATCTTGGAACCAAGATGGAATTCATTATGGAATCTGTAAAGATGCATTTCTCTCTAAAGGCACATACAATGAGGAGTTAGCATCACCGTGACACCGTCTAAAATATTAAAACCCGGAAAAGCCAAAAACAGGCGCGATTGTAATTTGCCTTTTCTTTTATAATTGTATACGCTCGTAAGAATTTCACTCACCAAGGCACTTGTGCTGTGGTGATGTGACAATAAAAGTGATTTGATTTGATGAAAGGGTTTTTGCTTTTGATTTGAATTATTGTTTTAAAATGGTAATTTAAAGCGTTCTATAGATATATTGATCATATCTGTGAGTCAGAGTTTCGGTTCATCATTGTGAAGCGCTCCTGTTCAAGACCGGTAGAAAGCGCATCCTCCGTTTTCCTATTTAGGCTATTTTCTAAAGGTACAATGTTTTGTTGATATTGTGAATGCAAACAAATAAAAGTTCAGAATTACGTATGTATTTATCTTACCATAATGAGCAAAAATGACAGTCTAGGCCTATTTTAAGTTGTTTCTACTGTAAGTGATGGTGCTGTGCCTCCATGTCCTGCAGAGCACGTTTCAGCTTACACTCCCCACACAAACTGATGGATATGCGTCTTACAGCGCACATTTATATAGGTTAAACATTTAAACTAACACTGGGATATGCTTGAACTATGCCCCCCATTCTAAACTCAAGAATTCACAACTTGGGACTAGACTTGCTCCTCATAAATCAGACCAAAGCACAAATATATCCTGCACAAACACCCTTCATCACATATTAGCAAACATCAGTTGAGGTCAGTGTGGTTCACTGTGGTCTGACACAGACACAGCCCCCCCACCCTACACACACACACACACACACACACACACACACTCACACACACAGTGGTCGTCTCATCTAGTCTAACAGAGGTTTCCAGGGCTCCGCTGCTTCCACAAACACAGTGCTTACCACACAGACCCTCCACGGTTCAGCCGCGGTGGAAAACTGTTCTGACAGTTATCGCCACACACACACACACACACACACACACACACACACACACACACACACACACACACACACACACACACACACACACACACACACACACACACACACACACACACACACACACACACAAACACGGTCTGGCATATGTGGTTTACGGGGACTCTCCATAGGCGTAATGGTTTTTAGACCGTACAAAGTGTATGTGCTATTGCCCTACACCTACCCTACACCTAAACTTAGCCCTCACTGGAGACTTTGTGCATTTTAGATAAAAAAAAAAAACAACACAAAACTATTTCATATGTTTTTGAATCCTTTTGGTTTACTGGGACATAGGCAGTGTCCTCATAAACCACCTTCATGTTGTAATACCCATGTTATTATACAGATTTGTGTCCTTATAAACCATATATACCATATATATGTAACCCCCATAAGAAGTTCTTATAGGAAGGTGATTCTTATAATTGTTAATATTATATTATTGCTCTTATTTTAAGGCTCCAATCATAATGCTGCAAACAATCAGAAATTAGTAAATCTGCCTAGCAATTGTTGAGCAGTCATGAACGGGTATATGTGATTGGTTAAATATTTCAAGCTCCGCCCCTGCTCTACAAACAGAACGGATGAGAGTGTGCAGTGGGAGATTGGGAGGAGATTATGAGCCGTGAGGAAAGATTAAGCTTCAAAACAAAAACTTAGCGAAATTGTTTTACTGTTTGAAAGAGTAAAAACGGGAGCATATGCATCAGAAAGTGTTGCAAGAGATTTGTTAACTGTATTTTTGTTGATTTCGTGAAAGAACATTGAATCTCGGTGAGTACTGATTTATAATTTATACATAAGATTGAAGACTAGATAAAGACTAGTCATATTTTTGTTATATTATGTTTTATGTTACATTGAACCTGTGATAAGCTTAGTTCATTGAACTGTATGTGATTATTGAGAAATTATGTGTTTTATGCTAACACCTGTGCAACAGAAAGATGCTAATCGCTATATTACAGAGTTGTAATTTAACATTGCAATCAACGTTTGTGTTCGGATAGAACATATAACAATTCATTTTGTTTAATTGTGTGGAAAGTTATTGTTTGACCAATTTTGACTTATTAATGATTCATTTTTGTAAATTGTATATACATGTAGGAAACATGTATACAAGTGTATAAGTTTTTGTCATTGCTAAGTGAATTCAGGAACTGAGTTTATTTTAATTCTGTTATATGTGCATTTGGTATTCATGCTCATAACAAACTATGTGTGATACTCATGTGCCTGTTTTATGCAGGCCAGGTTTTTGGTTTTCCCTTGAACTCTCTTCTGGATAGAAGATGGCGAGCCACCCAGCGTGAATTGGTGATCTTAAATTGATTTGTGCAGAGTGCCCTTGCATCCAGCCTTTCGGTAGGACTGTAAATCATAATCTATGGATTTCCCCCGCTAGAACATTTGCTTGATATCGAACCAAAAGGAACTTTACTCCATGTGAATTGGAACAACTAATCTGAGCTCAGCAACGTGAACTGCATGGACAGAACTGGTGATACTTAATTCATCAAGTGATACACATACACTGATACCGCACACACACACTTGTTATTGTATTGTTATTGTATTTGTTGTTCAAATAATACAAGTTATCTTTTGTATGCAAATACTTGTTGTTTCTGATTCCAACCCTTCCTAAGGTGAATTGTTGAATTGGGGTTTTCAGACTACTATATATATTCATTCAACCGAACCTAGTGTGTACTTACCCATACCTGGGTTACACAGTAAAACGTGGCGAGCCAGCCAGGAGAAGATTTTGATTTCACTCAATCCCTTTTACTAAGTTTTATTTTCTTTCTGTGTGTATCTTGATATAATCCATTGGCTATAAATAACATGGATATCGTACTAAAGGAAAATCTGAAAGTTCCAAATTGTGTTTTGATAAGTGGGTTATCAAACACCACTGCTGACGATGAAGTTTTTGAGTTTTTGAATAAGTATGGAAGCATCTCTCGAATTGTAGCAATAACTGATGCTCAGTCCTCATACTGTGGAATGACAGTAATTGAATTTGAACATGGTTCTTCCATGGAAGCTTTAGGGTCTCTTCCTTTACCTCATCGCAGATCTTGTCACGGAGATCCTGAAATAGTTCATCACATCCAGAGTCTTACAAGTGTGTACACTGAAACCCGAGGCACCGACACAACTAAAGCCTACCTGTCTGAGCTTAAACAACTAGCAAAGTTGAGTGGAAAACACTTTGAAGATATTCTTAGAGAAGAACTCAGCAGGATCAGTGATACAGTTACAGACCAGCCTGTGGTTGAGGATTCTGAATTACCTTTAGATCCTGGAAGGCCTTCCCTTCTTTGTGAATCGGCAGAGATGCCCCATGATAGTCCCCAGGCAGATTCATGTAGACCTTTGGAAGGCTCAGGGTATCATACACCCAAACAGACTGAGGTCTCAGAGAGTGGTCCCACTTTAAAAGTCAACAGTACTCCTGTGATGCTTTCAACTAGCCAGCTTACTACACCAGAGGTTCAGCGTGTGGTAGTAGAGCATGTAGTTAGAAGCGCAGAGTTAGCTTCGCAGCTTCATGCACCCTTGAAGCTGAAACCTTTCTCTGGAAGAGTGCCTCACCAACATTTTGAAGTTGATTATGATACCTGGCGGGGAACAGTCAGTTTCTACTTGAATGACCCTATGATTAGTGACGCGCAAGTAGTCAGGAAGATTATTGAGAGCCTTTCCCCCCCAGCTTCTAACTTAATCAAGTCGTTAGGGCCCTTAGCTCCATCCAAAGCCTATCTTGACCTTCTTGATTCTGCTTTTGCTGCTGTTGGGGATGGTGATGAGCTTTTCGCTGCATTTCTTAATCTTAATCAGAATGCTGGAGAGAAGGCGTCTGATTATCTCCATCGTCTTCACACAGCCTTGAGTTTTGTTGTAAGAAGCAAAGGCCTTGCCTCTACTGAGTCAGATCGACAGCTTTTGAGACAATTCTGCAGAGGGTGTTGGAATAACTCCCTGATTTCAAACCTTCAGCTTGAACACCGTAAGCAAAATCCTCCAACCTTTTCGGAGTTCTTATTTCTGCTGCGCACTGAAGAGGATAGACAGACAGCTAAGTGCAACTGCATGAGACAGCATCTTGGGGCGACAAGAGCGAAGACAGAGCCAAATGTACAGGCTGTTTGTAACCCGTGTCTGACTAATTTCGACTTACCAGTTGGCAGTGACTATATTCCTTCAGTGGCTGTACAGCCTTTGCAGAAGCAGATTGCTAAACTGCAAACTCAGGTTGCAAAGCTTTTGACTCTTCGTGAAGAGAAGGGGGCACGGACAAAAGTTGCAAAGCGAGACAAATCAAAGCCAGCTGATAACAAACTAGACACAAATATGTTGTCAGACCTCTCTGTTTCCACTCCAAAACCAAAACCTTGGTATTGTTTTAGGTGCGGAGAAGATGGCCACATTGCTTCCTCTTGCAATGCCAAACCCCAGCCTAGTGCAGGCTAAAAGGAAAGAGCTTAGAGAGAAGCAGCATGCTTTGGACATGCAGAATGGCAACCCAAGACGACAGGATTTAAACTAGATGAGGGCCCTGTTGCGGGACACACAGAGTCCATGATTAATTCATGTCCCACATCCAAAGATCCACAGGGATGCACTTTAATGACACACACTCTCCCACGGAGCAAAAAGATGCTAAAACAACTTATTGGAGAAAAATGCACTGCAGTTGTTCAAGTATTTGGGAAAGACTGCAACTGTCTACTTGATACTGGCTCACAGGTTACAACGGTTGCACAGTCATTCTATAACAACTATCTCCTTGACCAACCCATACAACCTATTAACCAATTGCTTGCAGTTGAGGGAGCAAATGGTCAGCTAGTGCCCTATTTGGGGTACATTGAGGTCAGCATTAAGTTCCCCAAAGAATTCATCTATTCAGAACCCGAAATATATACTCTTGCTTTGGTTGTTCCAGATGTCAGTTCTAGCAGTGAAGTCCCACTGTTGATTGGTACGAACACCCTGGATGCCATAAATGAACAGTGCAGCAACCAGTCAAACATGCAAAGTAGTTCCACTCTTTATGGATATAATCAAGTCTGGAGAGTACTGAATAAGAGGAGAAAGCAGGTTGCAAGTGGTAAGCTGGGCCCAGTGAAGCTAAAGGGAAGAACAAATGAAGTATTGCCTGCAGGACAGAAGACTATCGTGGAAGGATACATGGTACAATCAGCATTGGTGGGAAGTGAGACCTGGGCTTTACTTGAACAGCCATCAGAATCTGTTCTTCCTGGTGGCGTGTTTGTGGACAACTGTCTCATTACCTTACCGAGAAGCAGTCCCTTCAAAGTACCAGTCTCCTTGAGGAATGAAACTGATCACGACATTATACTTCCCAATAACTGCATTGTGGCTGAACTTATCATTCCACACAAGCTCATTGACAACCCTTGCATGAGAGAGGAGAAGCAGGCTGCAGCTAATTGTTCTAGTCAGCAAGAGAGAACTTCTGATCCTAAATTGCAGTTTGACTTTGGGCAGTCTCCATTATCTGCTAATTGGAGAGAACGTATAGTGCAGAAACTGAATTCATTCTCTGATGTTTTCTCTCAGCATGATCTTGACTTTGGTCACGCCACAAAGATAAAGCATCATATTAAATTGAAGGATGAGACACCGTTTAAACAAAGGGCACGTCCCATTCATCCCAGAGATTTTGAGGCAGTGAAAAAACATTTGCGAACTCTTGTTGATGCTGGTATAATCCGGGAATCTGAGTCTTCATTTGCGTCACCAATAGTTGTAGTACGAAAAAAGAATGGAGATGTACGCCTCTGTGTGGATTATAGGAAGTTAAATGTGCAAACCATCCGGGATGCATATGCACTTCCAAACTTGGAGGAGTCATTCTCAGCACTTGCAGGATCGCAGTGGTTTTCTGTGATGGATTTGAAGTCCGGATACTACCAGGTGGAAATGGAAGAGGAAGATAAGCCCAAAACAGCCTTCACTTGCCCATTAGGTTTTTGGGAATTCAATCGGATGCCTCAGGGCATTACAAATGCTCCGAGCACTTTCCAACGCCTCATGGAAAGATGCATGGGAGACATACATTTGAAAGAAGTTCTAGTTTTCTTGGACGATTTAATTGTTTATTCCGACTCGTTGGAAGAGCATGAAAGTAGGCTCATCAGTGTGTTAGGACGTCTCAGAGAATATGGACTGAAGTTGTCTCTTGACAAATTCTTTCAGACTGAGGTACGCTACTTGGGACACATAGTGTCTAGAGAAGGTGTTAAAACAGATCCTGAAAAGATTAGAGCACTAAAGACCTGGCCGAGACCCCAGAATTTAAAGGAACTGAAGTCTTTCCTTGGTTTTTCAGGATATTACAGACGTTTTATCAAAGACTATTCAAAGATTGTCAAACCACTGACCAACCTCACTGCTGGGTACCCACCTCAGCGCAAAGGGAGTAAAGTAGCTACTAAGGGCCAGTACCTAAATACCAAAGAGCCTTTTGCTGAGCGTTGGAGTCGAGAGTGTCATGAAGCCTTCAAGACCATTATTGACAAGTTAACTTCTGCTCCCATTCTTGGCTTTGCTGACTCTGAATTACCTTACACCCTGCACACAGATGCTAGCACTACTGGGTTGGGTGCAGCATTGTACCAGGAACAGGATGGCCAAACACGTGTGATTGCTTATGCAAGCAGAGGGTTAAGTCGCAGTGAATCAAGGTACCCAGCCCATAAACTTGAATTTTTGGCCCTTAAATGGGCTATCGTGGACAAGTTCCACGATTATCTGTATGGGAGTCAATTTACAGTAGTTACCGATAATAATCCCTTGACTTACCTACTCACCACAGCCAAGTTGGATGCAGCTAGCTATCGTTGGTTAGCTGCCTTGTCCACTTTTACTTTTAACATCAAGTACAGGGCTGGCAAACACAACATGGATGCAGATGGTTTATCCCGACGACCTCAGGATGTGTTGGAGGACGATGGTGTATCGGAAAGTGAGAGTCAACAAATCCAGCAGTTTACCTCACATCTCTTGACATCTTCTAGACCATTGAGAGAAATTGCTAGGGAGACAGTTGAAGCAACATGTCACAAGCATTATATTAACCAAAATTGTGAGCAAAATTCTTATCTTGGCTATGTAGAATCCTTAACAATGCAGTCATCAGCAGTTCCAGCTAGTTTTGAGGAACAGGACATTGAGTGTGGCGTTTCACTCCTGCAAAAGTATAGTCAAGTAGATCTCAAAAAGCTGCAAAGGGAGGATCCTATCATTAGTCAAGTGATAGAGCTTCTCCAGTCTGAAGAAAGACTACATACCAGCTTGAAAGGTAACAGTCCTGATCTCCAGTTGATGCTACGAGAGTGGGACCGTTTTCGGCTGAAAAATGAACTCCTGTATAGAACACGGATGTCTGACGGCCTGACAATTTTCCAGTTAGTGTTGCCAGAAGTAGTTCGACCTCTGGTACTCCAGAAACTCCACGATGACATGGACCATTTGGGGATCGAACGGACTCTCGATCTAGTCAGGTCCAGATTTTATTGGCCTAGAATGTCTCTGGAAGTGGAAAGGAAAATTAAGACTTGTGAAAGGTGTGTCCGAAGGAAAACTCAGCCTAATAAGGCAGCTCCTCTTGTCAACATATGCACCACCAGACCCATGGAACTAGTGTGCATGGACTTTTTATCACTGGAGCCAGATAGTCGGAACACAAAAGATATCCTTGTCATCACAGACCACTTTACAAAATATGCAGTGGCCATTCCAACAAAGGATCAGAAAGCTGTTACAGTAGCCAAGTGTCTATGGGATCAATTCCTGACTCACTATGGATTTCCAGAGCGACTCCATAGTGACCAGGGCCGAGATTTTGAATCCCATGTTATAAAGGAGCTATGTACCCTCACAAACATTCGTAAGGTGAGAACAAGTCCTTACCATCCAAGAGGGAATCCTGTTGAGCGATTTAATCGCACCCTCTTGAGTATGTTGGGTACCCTGCAAGACAAGGATAAAACTCACTGGCGGGATTATGTGAAACCATTAACACATGCTTATAATTGTACAAAGAATGATGTTACTGGTTTCTCACCGTATGAGCTGATGTTTGGTCGACAGCCAAGGCTACCAGTTGATATTGCATTTGGCTTACCGGTCAAAGATGGTAACACTCCCTCTCATTCTCAGTATGTGAAGAATCTGAAAGCCAGGTTAGAGCACAGCTATAAAATTGCAATCCAAAATGCAAGGAAGGTAGCTGAGAAGAACAAAAAACGCTTTGATAAGGTTATCAGAGAGTCCACCTTGGAGATAGGAGACAGAGTTTTAGTAAGAAACTTGCGCTTGCGTAACAAACATAAACTTGCTGATCGGTGGGAATCTACCATTTACATTGTGACCAGACGTATGGGAGACTTACCTGTGTACTCCGTTAAACCTGAGAGTGCTGACGAGCCAGTACGAACGTTACACCGTGATCACCTGCTCCCTTGTGGATTTCTTGCTGAAATGGAAGATAAAGAAAATATTGTCGTTCCAGTTAAGAAGCCAAGGACGAGGCAAGAATGTGTTCAATCTGACAAACCTGATTCAGATGAGGAGGAAGATTACTGGCAACATGTTTTCATCACACCAACTCCTGCAAGAGAGGAGTCATGTGAAGTACCCAGTAACCCAACTGTCTCAAATCATTCTGTTGGAAACGACGGGCCGGAAGAAATTCCATTCCCTCATGCTCCAGGTTTGAGTAGAAAAGAACCATCCTTTCCTGCCAAGAATGTTGTGGAAAGTCAGTGTGACGATACGGTTAGCGTAAACCAATTTAAAGATGGAGCTGAATACTTGAGTAACTCGCCTTCGGTCAGAGTAAATGAGGGAGACTCATTTGAGACAACTGTGAGCAGACGAATTGAAAATTCACCTGAACTTCCAGTTGAGCCAGACTCACCAGTACAAAACAGTCCACTCGACACTAGTGTTGATGAACAAACTTCTGAAGTGATGGAACCTGAAAAAAATGCTGAAATTTCTCCAGATGAATCATCAAGTGAATGTCCTGTGCGCAGATCTGAAAGAACCCGTAGACGCCCAGGATTGTTTAATTATCCAACATTAGGGAAACCTATTATTTCGTTTGCACAGACTTTGCTGGAAGGATTTCATAAAGCAATAATTGACACCTTGATGGAAACACAGGATATAACCTTAAGGAATCCTATGATCTCAACCTGCGATGTCGTTTAACAACATGAAGAGACTCATGTTGTTTCAGAAGGGGAGTATGTAACCCCCATAAGAAGTTCTTATAGGAAGGTGATTCTTATAATTGTTAATATTATATTATTGCTCTTATTTTAAGGCTCCAATCATAATGCTGCAAACAACCAGAAATTAGTAAATCTGCCTAGCAATTGTTGAGCAGTCATGAACGGGTATATGTGATTGGTTAAATATTTCAAGCTCCGCCCCTGCTCTACAAACAGAACGGATGAGAGTGTGCAGTGGGAGATTGGGAGGAGATTATGAGCCGTGAGGAAAGATTAAGCTTCAAAACAAAAACTTAGCAAAATTGTTTTACTGTTGAAAGAGTAAAAACGGGAGCATATGCATCAGAAAGTGTTGCAAGAGATTTGTTAACTGTATTTTTGTTGATTTCGTGAAAGAACATTGAATCTCGGTGAGTACTGATTTATAATTTATACATAAGATTGAAGACTAGATAAAGACTAGTCATATTTTTGTTATATTATGTTTTATGTTACATTGAACCTGTGATAAGCTTAGTTCATTGAACTGTATGTGATTATTGAGAAATTATGTGTTTTATGCTAACACCTGTGCAACAGAAAGATGCTAATCGCTATATTACAGAGTTGTAATTTAACATTGCAATCAACGTTTGTGTTGGATAGAACATATAACAATTCATTTTGTTTAATTGTGTGGAAAGTTATTGTTTGACCAGTTTTGACTTATTAATGATTCATTTTGTAAATTGTATATACATGTAGAAACATGTATACAAGTGTATAAGTTTTTGTCATTGCTAAGTGAATTCAGGAACTGAGTTTATTTTAATTCTGTTATATGTGCATTTGGTATTCATGCTCATAACAAACTATGTGTGATACTCATGTGCCTGTTTTATGCAGGCCAGGTTTTTGGTTTTCCCTTGAACTCTCTTCTGGATAGAAGATGGCGAGCCACCCAGCGTGAATTGGTGATCTTAAATTGATTTGTGCAGAGTGCCCTTGCATCCAGCCTTTCGGTAGGACTGTAAATCATAATCTATGGATTTCCCCCGCTAGAACATTTGCTTGATATCGAACCAAAAGGAACTTTACTCCATGTGAATTGGAACAACTAATCTGAGCTCAGCAACGTGAACTGCATGGACAGAACTGGTGATACTTAATTCATCAAGTGATACACATACACTGATACCGCACACACACACTTGTTATTGTATTGTTATTGTATTTGTTGTTCAAATAATACAAGTTATCTTTTTGTATGCAAATACTTGTTGTTTCTGATTCCAACCCTTCCTAAGGTGAATTGTTGAATTGGGGTTTTCAGACTACTATATATATTCATTCAACCGAACCTAGTGTGTACTTACCCATACCTGGGTTACATATACACCATAAATACCAGTGTTCCTGTGGCTCAGTGGTTAGAGCATTGCGTTAGCAGCGCAAAGGTTGTGGGTTCGATTCCCAGGGAACACATGTACTGACAAAACAATGTATAACCTGATTGCACTGTAAGTCGCTTTGGATAAAAGCGTCTGCTAAATGCATGAATGAATGAATATACCAGTTCTCACACACACACACACACAGAGATTCAGGCTTTGGAAGTACAAGTCAGCTCTGTGATTCATCAAAGGTGGCTCATTATTCAATATCTTGTGGCTTGGAGTCTATGGCAGCCCACATAATTTTACCATGTGGTAAAATATTGTGAAAATCGATTTACGGTTGTATCTTGGCAACATTTTGGCCAAATGAAATTAAATTTGGTAAGCGCCACCTTAATTCGGTAGGAAAACTTGAGTTTGATGAAAGCGCCACCTGCTGGTTTCAAGTTGTAAAATAAGACTAAATATGCTGTATTTTGAATGAAACGGTTGCTAATGTGCTTGGCCTTTTATTTGCTGCAACTATTTTTCTATAATTTTAGTGCTATTTTCACAATAAGTGGAGCATTTAAAAAAACTCAAATTTTGCCCCTAATAGAAAATCACATAGTGTATGATGTTCACATGTTTGATAGTTTGAGCAAATTTTCTATTACAATTTACTTTTGTGTGTTCAGAATTACTGGTAGTGTAATGATCCTTAGATGATCATTTCTTTCCTCTCCATTTTCAAAGTTGGCAAGAGTATGATGCCTAGTATTTCAAAATCTTTTTTTTCTATTTATTTAAATAGATTTGACTATCACTTAACTTTAAACTTTTTATGTTTTTATTAAGTATCAACATCTAAATCAGGCATTTAAATGACATAATCAAAGCTAATAAATTCTTAATAAAATATTGCATTCCAATCAGTTAATTTACAACCCGAATTACAAATTACAGACTTTCAAATCACTTGAGCCAATATTTTATTCACAATAGAACACAGAGAACACAACAAATGGTTAAATGGATACATTTTAGACTTGTATCCAATAAATGAGCTTATTTCACGTTTGATGCCTGCTACAGGTCTAAAACAATTTGACACGGGGAAACAAAGGGCTGAAAAAAGCTAAACATTTTGAAAAGATTCAGCTGGGAGAACATCTAGCAACTGATTAAGTTAAGTGACATCAGGTCTGTAAAATGATTAGCTATAAAAGGGATGTCTTAGAGAGGCAGAGTCTCTCAGAAGTAAAGATGGGCAGAGGCTCTCCAATCTGTAATAGTGTGCGTAAAATTATTGTGAAATACTTTAAAAACAACGTTCCTCAACATCAAATTGCAAAGGCTTTGCAAATCTCATCATCTACAGTGCATGAAATCATCAAAAGATTCAGAGAAACTGGATAAATCTCTGCGTAAGGGACAAGGCCGAAGAACTTTATTGGATTCCCGTGGTCTTCAGGCCCTCAGACGACACTGCATGACTCATCAGCATGATTCTGTCACTGACATTACTAAATGGGCCCAGGAATACTTCCAGAAACCACTGTCAGTGAACACAATCCGCCGTGCCATCTGCAGATGCCAACTAAAGCTCTATCATGCAAAAAGGAAGCGATATGTGAACATGGTCCAGAAGCGCCGTCGTGTCCTGTGGGCCAAGGCTAGTTTAAAATGGATTGTTTCAAAATTGAAAAGTGCTCTATGGTTAGACGAGTCCAAATTTGACATTCTTGTTGGAAATCACAGATGTCGTGTCCTCCGGGTTCAAGAGGAGGGAGACCTTCCAGCATGTCATCAGCATGCAGTTCAAAAGTCAGCATCTCTGATGGTATGGGGGTGCATATGTACATACAGCTTGCATGTTTTGGAAGGCACTGTGGGTACTGAAATGTATATAAAGGTTTTAGAGCAACATATGCTCCCCTCCAGATGATGTCTATTTCAGGGAAGGCCTTTTAATGTATTTTTATTTTAGCAAGATGATGCAAACCACATACTGCAGCTATTACAACAGCATGGCTTCATAGTAGAAGAGTCCTTGTGCTGAATTGGCCTGCCTGCAGTCCAGATCTTTCACCTATAGAGAACATTTCAAGGTCAAGGTTCATTTATTCGTCACATACTCAATTATACAGGATATAATCAGAAGTGAAATGTAATCAGGTCATGTCCGCTCAATGGACAATGCAAAAAAAAAAAATAACACAACACAAGAGAATATATATAAATATAGGTAAAAAATAAAAAGAAGAAGAGAAAATGTGCAATAAAATAAAATGTGCAAAACAGTATACTGAGGACTTAATAAATAGTAAAATAAACAGGGATGTGCAAGAGCAATGTGCAAACAAGTTGGACCGGGTATATACATGTAGCAGCAATACAGATGATGAGAATAGTGAATGTTTTACAGTTAATAAATGAGTCTTGGAAATGTTTATGAAACTGAGTTTGTGTTAAGGAGCCTGATGACCTGAGGGAAGAAGCTCCTCCTCAGTCTCTCAGTTTTTGCCATCATGCTCCTGAAGCGCTTGCCAGATAGCAGTAAAAAGAAAAGACGGTTACCGGGGTGATTTGAGACCTTGATGATTTTAGCAGCTCTGCTTTTGCAGCGTTTGAGGTAGATATCCTGCGGAGAGTGGAGAGCAGACCCTGAGATGCGCTCAGCTAGGCGCACGACTCTTTGCAGTCCTGATTTGTGGCGTTACCAAACCACACTGAGATGCACTGAGTCAAAACACTTTCTATGGCCCCTGAATAGAAAGTTTTCAGGATAGCTGGTGAGACCCTGAATTTCCTCAGCTGTCGCAGATGGTACAGTCTTTGCCTGGCTTTCTTAACCTGAGTCTGAATGTGTACAGTCCAAGTCGGGTCCTTGGAGATGTTTTCACCGAGGTACTTGAAGCTGCTCACCCTCTCCACAGGGGTCCCACTGACTATAAGAGGAGAGGTGAGATTATCTCTCAGTGGTGGGACAGTCCTCCTCTACCGAGTATTCTGCTTGCTAATGTCCAATCCTTGGTGAATAAGATGGACGATCTTAGAGCCAGGATAAGTTTCCAACGGGACATTAGGGACTGAAACATGGTTCACGCCGTTGGTCCCAGACACTGCGGAAACTCAGTCTGACAACTTTTCTGTTTTACGGATGGACAGAACAGCCGTATATATCATCATCAAGGACTCAAATCACCCAGGTAACCGTCTTTTCTTTTTACTGCCATCTGGCAAGCGCTTCAGGAGCATGATGGCAAAAACTGAGAGACTGAGGAGGAGCTTCTTCCCTCAGGCCATAGCTAACTCACAGGTGACGGAACACAGCAGCGCCATAGTAAGCAGTACTATGTGTGCATTTTGTGCATAATTTAACGATACGTCCACAAATTCTTCAGCAGCTGAAACCTATATTAGGCAAGAATGGGACCAAATTCCAACACCAAAACTCCAGAAACTCATAACCTTGATGCTCAGACATCTTCAAACTGAAGAGAAGATGCTACACCATGGTAAACATGCCCCCGTACCAACTATTTTGAGACCTTTAGCAGGCATCAAATTTGAAATGAGCTCATTTTGTGCATAACATTTTAAAATTTCGCAGTTTAAACATTTTATGTTATCACTCTTCTATTGTGAATAAAATATTGGCTTATGCGATTTGAAATTATTTTAGCTTTAATTTCATTCCAATTTTTATAAATGTTTTCATTTTATATATATATATATATAAAAAGTCCCAACATTTCTGGAATTCAGGTTGTACATCATTTTTTTGGTTTATGTTCTGTTATCCCATCATAAAAAAGCAAGAAATCCACAAAAGCAAAATAAAAGCTACTTTCATACAAAAAACAGATACATTTACAACAAACCCTTTCCTTTAGCAGGAAGACCTCACAAATGGACTCCTATCCAGCCCCTGAGGTTCAGCACATCAGTATGAGCTCAAGTGTTCACACAGCATAACAGCATGCTCCCTGTGGTTACGCTCTTAGTACACGCGTGTTTGAAAATGAACGCAGGCTGTTCTGTCTGGATTTTATTACTGGATTGCCAGCTTAAATTGATAGCTCTTCTATATTATCTTCAGATGATCATGACCTACGGGGCAATGACAAACTGCTGTTATAAATTACACAAGGATAGTATACAATGGGGCCTAATAAAACTGAATCGTTTTGCTCATTCAGCACCACCAAACGTAAATAAATAAGTATGCGCTCTATCAATACAACTTGACTGATTAAACTCTTGATTCCCGGGAGGACAAAAAAGCATACTTGGTAACTGTGCAGTTTTTTTGACCAGCAGAAGGAGCTAGTCCCTATACCGACGTCAAGTCGTATTATCATCTTCTCATTTTACTACTATAGGATAGTTTTGCTATTGAAAACTGTGACTGCAAGAGAACTATCTTCTTGAAAGTAAGGCACACTTAAGCACTCAAATACATCTATACTTGTACACAAATTAGGTTTAACCAGCCATTGCCTGCTTTCCGTTGCTTTCACTCCAAGTAGTTAGAGAAAACGCATGCAGAAAGCTCACACAACGCGTTCTTTGAATTTAGTTTAGCTTGAATCTGCATGAAGGTTTCAAGTTTAATCTTCATTCAGTTGCATCTTGTGACCTAAACTGTTTTCAAGTAAAAAAAAAACTAAAACTCCTCTTAAGACGTTAGACACACAGATGCATTAGGCTATGTATGTGCAATTATCACGATTGAAACATAATTTTATTCATTTATTTGTGTGCCATTGTAAATTCACTCGGACATAAAAGATGATCCAATTTCCATTTCTTACTTACTTTAAGAACATAAAGTATTATTACACTATCATCAACACGGCTTGACATTAACTTTTTTCTCAAAGCCACTGTGGCTAGGGGTTTTCCAAAATTACTAGCCACTCGGCATTTTTAATGGTCACAGTTGTGTTGTTAGGAAATTACTTTTTATATGATTAAAATTCTTACATACTAAAATTTACTTTGCCTATAAAATGGCAGTTTTTCAAAAAAAGTATCAAATGTATATTATTTGACACTGTCTTTAAAAAGAAATAAAAGACCTGAAATGAGATCTTGGTTTGAAACTGTTTGCGTAAACCACATCAAGCAACAGTCAACACTAACAACATTGTGTCTAAAATGTAAGTCACGTAATATTAACTATGCCTATACTCGTTTGAACTCGTTTTTTTTTTTTTTCTGTGCAGCACTTTGGTCGGCTCTGTCGTTTTTAAATGTGCTATATAAATAAATTAAACTGAACTGAAGTGAAACTGAACTCTTGCATAAAACAAATGTAAAATTTCCACCGATTTTCAGGGAAAACTGCACTCTTTTGGTCATGTTTTGTTGCGTAACTAAGTTATTATTTTGTTATAAATATAAAAACTAGGCAACCTTTTTACAAAAGTATGTATCTTCTCTGTGCAGTTGAGTTTACTTGTTTTGATTTCTCTTTTACTTGCCCCTTCAAAAAAAACACAAGCATTAATGTTGAGCTCTGTCAAAGTAGATACAATTCAACCCGCAAAATGGTTGATGGTTGGCCGGTGTCAATGTCAAGCCCTGATCGTCCATACATTTATAATGGTCAATATACAGTATATAGGCATAATACCTGATTTTCCCCCTTTTCATATTCATAGATGGATATTTTAATGAAATAGTGGCCACTGGACTAAAAATGTTCCCACCTTGAAAGAAGAAAGCCAATCAGATTAGATCTGATGATTGTCAGGTGAGGCCATCACACCATACACACAAAAGTGAAATTAGCTGATACGAATAAATAATTTACTTAAAATGGCTGAACTTTGAACATCTACAGTGTGGATTTTCAAGAGAGAATGCTTTATCAGATGATAATGCATGACTCATAGTGGTCAAGTAAGATTATGGGTGATGAGTATTCAAGATTTGTATTCGTCACATACACAATTATACAGAATATAACCAGCAGTGAAATAAGTCAGGTTCGCTCCATGAACAGTGCAATTATATGTAACACAAACACAAGAGAATATACATAATTATAGGTATGAAAAAAATTAAGTAAAAACAAATTTAAATAAAAAATAAAGAAGTATAAAATGTGCAATAAAATTAAATGTGCAGGGCAATATACTTAGACTTAATAAATAATAATATAAGCAGGAATGTGCAAGAAGAATGTGCAAACAGGTTGTACAGGGTATATACATAGTAGCAATACGGATGGTGGAGAATAATGAATATCTTACTGATTATTAAATGGAGTCATGTTGATGTTATGCGACCGTTTTTGAGTTTAGGAGCCTGATGGCCTGAGGGAAGAGGCTCCTCCTAAGTCTCTCAGTTTTTGTAATCATGCTACGGAAGCGCTTGCCAGATGGCAGTACAATTAAGAGATGGTTACTGGGGTGATTTGAGTCCTTGATGATTTTAGCAGCTCTGCTTTTGCAGCGTTTGAGGTAGATGTCCTGCAGAGAGGGGAGAGCAGACCCTGAGATGCGCTCAGCTAAGCGCACAACTATCTGCAGAGTTTTGCAGTCCTGATTGGAGATGTTTCCATACCACACTGAGTCAATACACTTTATATGGCCCCTGATTAGAAAGTTTTTAGGATTGCTGGTGAGACCCTAAATTTCCACAGCTGTCACAGATGGTAAAGTCTTTGCCTGGCTATCTTAATCTGTGTTTGAATGTGTGTAGTCCAAGTCAGGTAGATGTTTGCCCCGAGGTACTTGAAGCTGCTCACCCTCTCCACAGGGGTTCCACTGATCATGAGAGGAGTATAGGGCCGCTGCTGTCTCTTCCTGAAGTCTACAATCAGCTCTTTAGTTTTGCTCATGTTCAGAGAGAGACAGTTGTCCTGGCACCATGATATAAGTCTCTCTACCTCATCCAAGTATGCGGTCTCATCATTGTTGGAAATGAGGCCCAGAACCACAGTATCATCAGCAAATTTAACAATAGAAGTGGAGCTGTGAGAGGACACTCAGTCGTGTGTGTAGAGAGAGTAGGGCAGGGGACTCAGGACACAACACTGTGGGGCTCCTACATTCAGGGTGATGGAGTTGGAGGTGAACTGGCCCATTTTCACCACTTGTGGTCTGGCGGTGAGTAAATCTTGAATCCAGTCACAGAGTGAAGTGTTTAGGCCGAGGTCTGAGAGTTTAACAGCTAGCTTGATGGGGACTATAGTATTGAAAGCTGAGCTATAGTCAATGAATAGCAACCTGACATAGTTGCCATTTTTGCAGCCAATGTTTGTGAGGGACGAGTGCAGGACCTGAGAGATGGCATCGTCAGTAGACCTATTTTGGCCAAGGGGTTCAAAGTAACAGGGATGGAGGAGCAAATGTGATTCTTTAAGTCTCTCAAAAACCTTCATGACTGTTGATGTGAGGGCAACTGGACGATAGTCATTCAGCTGAAAATCAGAATAAATTCTTTCCCTGTATTAGAATTAAGCGGCTCTTACTGCACGTGGCTCTTTATAGCACAATGCTTTGTACTCACTCATGTTTCCAGACAAAAGACCGGCGTTGTATGCGGCAGTGTGTAGGTTCACTGCAGCACAAACTGTTTTGTCCACTCACGGTTTCAGATTTGAGAATGTCCTTATAGTTACTGTTTCAGTAGCTTGCTCGGTATATTCCGGTGTGAGGAAAATGGCGGCATGGTCCGATTTGCCAAAAGCAGGTAGTGAGCAGGCATTGTAGGCATTTTTAAACTGAGTGTAGCAATGATCCAGTGTATTCGGTCCTCTAGTTGGACAGGATGCATGTTGATAAAAGTGCGGCATGACCTGCCTGAGGTTGGCTTTTTTAAAGTCCCCCGCGATGATAAAGGCAGCATTAGGGTGTTTGTTAATGTAGCTGCTGAGCACATCGTGAAGCTTAGACAAGGCCAAGCCAGTGTCTGCCTGTGGTGGAATGTAAATGCAGTAACGACGATTGATGAAAGCTCCCGGGGCAGATAGAATGGGCGGCAGATAATGGACAGATGTTCCAGGTGAGGCGAACAGGAACGCGACAGAATGGAGATATTTCTAAGGTCACACCATTCTTGTTGATCATGAAACACACTCCACCACCTTTGGTTTTACCGGCCTCGGCTGTTCTGTCAATCCGTAAAACAGAAACGTTATTAGACGGCGTTACTGCGGTGTCTGGGACCGAGGGCATGAGCCATGTTTCAGACAAACAAAGGATGTTACAGTCCCTTATGTCCTGTTGGAAACTTATCCTGGCTCTAAGATCATCCATCTTATTCTCCAAGGATTGGACATTGGTGAGCAGGATACTAGGGAGAGGAGGACGGTGAGCCCTTTTTCTCAGTCTGTTGCAGATCCCAGCAAATTTCCTGCGGTGCTTCTTGATCCGTCGTCTCGGGGGGTTATTCGAGTGGCCATTGTTCATCTCCGTGTTCCGGAGAATCTCAAGTTGGGCACGTTGGATTCGTGGATGAAGTGTCCTGAAACAGGTTAGTGTAGCGGTGTCCAATGTCCAAAATTGTTCTTTTGACGTAAGTGATCATTACAGACTTTATGTGTGTAAAAAGAGAAAGCAAAACTACATAAATAAGTAAAGAAGAGCACAATCTGAGCGGAGGTACCTGAACGATGTCCGAACGCAGCGGCGCCATCTTGGAACTAGATCATCATCTTCATCACCATGATCATCAACACCTTCATGATGATGAAGGTGGCTGAGCCAGCTTTGTGCTTTGACCGTCTTTCCATTTGGCTGCTGATGGGCTGAACTTACACACACCACACACATATACACATGCACACACTTACTGTAAATCCTGCCAGACCACAAGGTGCACATTACAAACACATACCAGAAAATGACATCATGTGTCATGGTGATACTTTTCCAAAGCTATTTCAGAAAACTTCATAATTGCATTCTGTGATGACTTTTTATAACGTGTCGTACTTAAAAAAAAAAGTAAATTACAAAGCAAAAAATTTTAAATATTTATTTAACACAGAGTATTTTTTTGCAATCCAGACCAACCAACAAAACAGAATATAACTTAAAATAAATAAATCAGTAATCTAGTTTTTTTTTTGTCACCCTTCTTGCATAGCCTCTATTAAGCCTATAACGAATGGCTGAAAGAATGCAACATACTCTGAACTCCTAAAACAAAAAAAGAACTTCTACTTGCCAACTTCTTAAGGAAAAGTGGCAGGTTCTTCTTTATGAAAATTAGCTTCTCTGCTTTCTCACATGAAAGTCAGCTCCTCTTGACATGAGATGCAGCACTAAACAGCTTCTGGCTGTCAGTGCTTGTGCATGGAGCAGACAAGAACCTAGGATCAGAATTTTGCAGCTTTTCAGGAGTTTCTAATTTAAAAACAAAATAAATGGTTGAGAACAGGGTGTATGCCAACTCCTTTCCCACTCTTTGAGCACAGGATAAAAAAATATATAGGTAACAATTTATAAGGTTCCATAAATTAATGCTATTTAATGCATTAACATTAACTAACATTGAGCAATACATTTGTTATAATATTTATTAATAAAAAATAAAAATGTTCATTGTTAGTTCATTTTAGCATAAGTGGATAAACTAATGTTAAGAAATACAACTTTTGATTTTAGCACTGTATTAATAAATGAACTGAACAATTGTAAAGTTGCGGTGGTCTTTCCGTGAATGTGTGTGTGTGTGTGTGTCAGTTGTGGGGTTAGTCCGATGGCAATTCTTCCCATTGTCTTCTAACCTAAAACAACAAATGAACAAAATGAAAATGTAAAATCAACACATTTGCATCAGTGTGTATTTTACCATTTGGAATTCTATATTTAAGTTCAATATATGTCGATATTATATTCATTTAATAACTTCAGCTTTACGTGCTAATTTTAGCTTCGAATGTGTTCACAGCAGACGCACACGACGGACAACTTCAGAAAATGTTTTAAAAGGTTAACTTTTCATACAATTACAAGATACAAGATACAAAGTGCTTAGGGTAAAATGTTTAAGCTCAGATGAGCTTTATTTGTCACATACACAATTATACAGAGTATTACCAGCAGTGAAATGTGTTCTCTGCATTTAACCCATCCAAGTGCACACACACCACGGGAGCAGTTGGGGGTTTGGTGCCTTGCTCAAGGGTCTCACCTCAGTCGTGGACAATTCCAGCCGGAGCCAAGATTCGAACCCACAACCTCGGGTTACAAGTCTGATGCTTGATCCACTAGGCCATGACTGCCCCCCAACGACTGTAGCTAATGTCTACAAATATAAAAGTAAAAATACCTTTTCGACCGACGAAACCAATGTTTAGTAACGTTGTGATGACTGATTGGATGCAGTATAATTTAAATAAACCGCCAAACTGACCCAAAACCAGTCCACATTTTGTCCACCCAAATTTAGTTCGACACTTGCTTGTAGCCTATCTTCAAACTGGGCTGTATTACACTTTTTCTTTTCTTTTTTTTTGCTGTACATGGTATAACAGTCGCAGTAACTAAAATAATAGTTTTCCTAAATAACTTTTATTGTCAACTTACAAACAGTCTTCATGTTTTCCTTGGTTTCATTCATAACTCAACACTGTTTTTATTTGAGAGTTCCTGGGATTCAACCTTATTTGTCTACTAGGTCTCATGGCATTTACGTACCTGGGTGCACTTTTTACCGAGACACGAATTATGTACCAATAACTGCACATTACTGCAGTTTACAAAAGAAACAAACACTAGAGGCAGTATAACTCAGACATCTTTTACTCCTTTTCACACAAATTGACAGAGCTTTGATTAATAAAGCATAATTTTCACGATTTTACGACTTAAAAACAATATTAATATGCTGGGAGATTTGAAAACTGATGCTTTTGAACGTTAGCATCACACACATATCCAGCCTCGTATCAATGGGTTTTCATAGATGGTAAGTTTGTTCGGTTGCTCACGGCGAGGCGAGGCCTCCGGTTTGAATCCCATGTAAAGTTCATCACGGTTTGACAAAGCAGTTTAAATCTGCATATAAGGAAGTTGAAATGGGTTGCATGAACAAATAAGTTTTTATATCAGCTTTGCATTTGTTAACACTATCGGGGGTAGGTTTAGGGTTGGGTTTGGTGTAGGGCATATTTCCAACATAATAGATCATTAACTTTTAGGGACAGACCCCAGATATTTGAATTCTGAACCGCCGCAATACGTTTCTGTAGCATCGTAATAAAAACACAGCAATATTTACCTATATCTACATAATAAAAATGTGCCAGGGTTCATGTATTTAACCTGTGTTTTAGTGCCACTCAGTGGACATTTCGAAACATGCAGTAAGGTATGTAAAACGGTGTCGCACAGAAAGTGCACAGAGGTACATATTTTATGAGACCAGGTTGTTATTTTATTCATGCATGGGGAATACATAGGCCCAATTGTAGCCTATATGTTCAATTATTAAAGTGTATAATATTTTGGTTTTTAAAAGCATAAAAAATCCGTTGTTGACCGCTAGTTGAATTGTGTGGGTCATGCACCGTATGCCTTTCAGATCGCTGTCTTCCAAGGCTTTGAGCATATTTCTTGCATTGTCACTGACTACCAAGTGCACTTTAGATCGATTGATACACCAAGTATCAACATGTTGGCGAATGCTTTGGAGATGGCTGCCACTGTATGAGACACCCTAAACTCTTTCAACCTTTTGTAGTTTGAAGTCTGTGTCGATCCACTGACTATGTGGTTAAACTCTGCATACTGGTGGAGCTTACGTCCGAGCTCCATATATATGATATGAAGCTGAGGGCTGCAATATCTGTAGCCAAGAGCTCACAGACTAGAGTAGAATTGATGTTATACATCTCAGGTAAGCACATATCTGAGAAAAAAATGGCCTGGTTTCACAGACAGGGCTTTGCTTAAGCCAGGACTAGGCCTTAGTTTAATTAAGATATTTAAGCAGCTTTTATAAAAATGCCTTAGAAGAAAACATTACAGGGGTTTATCTCGAGGAAGATCAATGGCACGGACATAGTTTAAGATATGTTAGATATGTGAGATATATTTAGTTGAGACAGCTCAAACATACATTTTAGTCTTGGACTATCCTCAAGCCTTTTCTGTGAAACCGGGAGAATGTCTACTAGGCATGATGTAAAGGTTTTTCAATATAGTCCATACATCTGCAAAATCCAACATCCTCTACAACCGAGAATGGTTGATAATCCAAGGCAATAAATTCCATTACTCTTTAGTAATGCCTTCAGCCTGGGCACTGTCATTAGCAAACTTTTTTGTCTTTTCTAAGGATTGGGTGTGCTCGTGCTGGGACTGGGAGGAGGAAATTTAGCTTTTTGCTGCTGCCATGTCATTCTCGTACTCTGCATGTTGTTCGAGATATCTTGATTTTAAATTATAGATAATTAAGTGTAACCCCCCGGGTCCACACCATCCTAACTTGTTCTTGCTCCGAGCGGGTCTCTAGTGTCAGTCGCTAGAGCGCCTCTTTTTGAGGTCAGGGGAGCGAGGTTTACACATAGCCCTTACTGGCATACATCCGTTACACTCACCCCCCTAAACCTCACTCCCATCCTGGTCACGGCATCAATGTAACCCCCCCGGGTCCACACCATTCTAACTCGTTCTTGCTCCGAGCGGGTCTCGAACCCGGGATTCCGGCACAGGAGGCAGGCGCTCTAACAAGGAACGCCAAAGGCTACAGCCTCTAGCGTTAGTCGCTAGAGCGCCTCTTTTTGAGGTCAGGAGAGTGAGGTTTTACACACAGCCCTTACTGGCATACATCCGTTACATAAGCAGAACAGTGTCTGCAAATGATCAATTTTGAGTTTTTCTCAGATCCTTTAAAATGTCTCCACACTGCTGACATGTTTGCTGTATTTACAAAGTACATGCCTCTCAATTTCTTTGTTGGCTGCTATTTGACTGCGTCATCAAAAACTTTCTTTGTTTGGTAGAAATTATTCGGTCTTTTCACTTGTTTTCACTTGTTTCCTTTTGTTTATATTTTCGGCTGAATTATTTCAGTTGCCAAACATTCGGTGCATCGCTAATAATAATAAAAAAGTATAAATTATCTCATAAATATATGTATATTCTTACTTATACAATTGCAAGAAAAAGAAAGTGAACTACTTTACATTTTTTTTGGTTTTCTGCATCAATTGAAGAATTCATGAAATTTAATTTGATTTTCACCAAAGTCACAATTGTCAACAAACACAATATTTCTGAGCTGATAAAACACAAACAATCATCATCTTTCATGTCTTTATTGAGCATACTCATTAAACATACAAAGTGATGGCGGAAAAAGTAAGTGAAACACTAGGCTTCTGGTGTCACTAAATCCCAATTGGAGTCAGATGTTAGGAAACTCTGAGTTCAATCGATGAAATGATAATAAAGGTGCAGTTTAGAGCTAAATTTACTTACATTTACATTTACATTTATGCATTTAGAAGATGCTTTTATCCAAAGCGACTTACAATTACATTCAGGTTATACATTTTCATTAGTAAGTGGGCTTCATTTACTTGCCAAGTAAATGAAGGAAAATGAAATTGCCAAGTTTATCAGGATATAATCTCAAGGTGGCTGCCTACAAGCTGAAGCTTAGAAAATATGCAGAAGATGCAGCAGGATAATAACTCTAACCACTGAAGTAAATCTACTACAAAATAGGGATGGGCATTTTTGACAATTTCTTATTTCGATCATCGATAGATTTAAAAAAACGATTCATTGAGTCCTGGGGGGGGGGGTTTGTGTGCATGAGAGAGAGAGCCCACGCCATGGTGCGCTTTCCACAACGCATGAAACACGGACAAGGAGAGGATTTACTATAGATTTCACATCATATATTGCATTCATTATAATGCAATGTTTATGAAAATTCCAGTGAACTTTCCACGCAATAGAGAGAGAGAGAGAGAGCACGCTCTCTATAAATATTTTGTCATTTTTGAAAAAGAATCATCTAAAAGCAATATGACCGTCTCAAATAACAGTCAATATCGGGCATTGCATTTGAGCATGAAACTACTGGTAATATGCAGCGCATTCAGCATGTAAATAAATGTTAATTTCCCAATGCATCCTATATTAGATGAATCAGATATATATGTAGCTAACCCAGACATCACTATGTGACTTCAAAGCCAAGCTTCTCTCTCTTCTCACGTCTATACTTTGAACCCTTGCATGGGAAACAATCAGAGCTCAGGGTGCCGCCCAAAGTACTGCTATAACCAATCAGAATTTTTCCCCCCACAATCATCATTTTCATGATTGATCGATCATCTCTGTCAATCCGAGTACTCGAGTATTCGATCGCTGTTCACATCCCTACTACAGAATGTCTACGGAGACTTACAATCCACCTTTTGGACTGGCCCAGTCAAGCCCAGACCTCTGGGTCTGGGTCCAAATGCAGGTAAGTAGTAATGTGACGTTTGACACCGAGGCTTTGAAGCTTTTATCAAAAAAAGAAACATCTCACATTGAAGCGCTGTTTCGGAGCTTGACTCGTTTTACCAAAAGCACGTGATCTATTACGTCTGAAGCCTTATTCGCCTGAAAACCATGTGACTGCTTCAGTATCTGGTTCAAACGAAGCGAACCACAGCACAGTTTCCTTTACATTATATTACATTATAATGCGTTTGCATTGTTTTATTTTTATCCTAATTTATATATTAAGGTCAAATGAACTTTTCATGAAATAAAACATGAAACATGAAATAACAGTCTAAGGACTGAGGCAGAGTTAACATTGACAGATCACAGATTTAATGAATGAGTTTATGTTTGATTTATTTGAATAGTTTAGTGGCAGTACACCGACACAAATTAATGACTTTGACAATGGCCATTATTTTTATACAATAAATTAAAACAAGGAATAAGTTGTAGAACCAGATGTGAAACCAGCAGCTGTAATGAATCACAGCATTTTGGAAGGTGTAATTAATTTTTATGACCACTAGATGGCCACAGCATGAACAGGTTTTAAAAAGCTTTGAGTATTGAACCTTTTTCCGATACAATTGGGTTGAAAGCTTCACTGGTTCAGAACGATTCACTTCGCCATCACTACAGGTAAGCACACCATTTAATAAACAAAAGGCCAACAAGGCAAAAAACAAAACGAGATACAAAACGGGACACCACAGACGGCAACACAGTGCTGGTGTCCTAGAGAGCATAGAACAGTGTACTGAAATACACAACACAATAATACATAAATGATACATACACACACTAATCCATATAATATAGCCCGGCAGAGTGGTGAGTGAGGAGGGTTGTGATGAGTGACAGGTGTATGGAGTTTAGGGAAATGAGTCCAGGAGGAAGGGAGATGGCGACCTCTGGTGGTGAGAGGGAGGAATGCCGGTGTCCTGACATTTTATCCTACCCGTCAGATTTTACTACCTCGGCTTATTGTGCATCTGCGCATCAATATTGCATCCTTTTTCTCACGCTTAACAACAATATTTAATGTGTCTGAATTACTGTAAGGGTTGGTATAGGGTTGGGGTTGGTGTATACGTTAATAAAACACAATCTAATAGGTAGAACAAATATTTATTGTTGGTTTTCGGTACTAGATGTATCCCTTCTATCCACAACCGCGAATATAACACGTAATTACTGTATGTGCATTACTGTAAGGGTAAGTTTAGGGTTGTGGTAGGTGTACAAATTAATACAATTTGACAGGTAGTATTTTTCGTTGTCGAATTGTACTACCCACTGTTTTAAATGGAAGGTAGGAAAATCTGACAGGGTAGGACAAATCGACAGAACACCGGGACTCATGATGACACACTTTCTGTTACAATTTACTTTCAAGAAACTAAGTATTAGAATAGTCTAAATATTATTTGCTTTGATTAAAATAATCGAAAATATCAGATTTGTGATATTTTTTGTACATTTTAAAATAACATGTTAATTTTGGTGCTACTCAAATAAAAACATGTGGACAAGACTCTAGACAGAGGCCAATTTCTATTCTAGTTTCATCAAATGTTTCAGACAATCAGCAATATCAAACTAAATGCACTAATAAAATAGTATTCTTTAGTTTACTGCTTCAGTTTGAGAGAAACCATGGCGTTTTTTCTCTCACGATATTGATAGTGAATCACATTAATAAGGGCCCGTTAAATAATAAAGATGAATGAAATCCTCTGGTTTGGTGCTTATGAAGGGTACTTGTGCAGAACATCAATCGATAAGAAGTGTGTTTTAGGAACAGGACAGACTGTTCCTTAAGAGAGTTAAAAATGGAGAAAAGGAGAGCGAGAGGCGGATGCAGTTGTCGTGATCCATTTATTGTAGCGCAGCGCACAGACTCTCAGCGGTGTGACCGCATCCATGAACACAGTCTGGCTTAAACTCAAGAGCAACAATCTGCAACAGCGTTCCTCCATTACTTCTACTAAAGCCAGAGAAGATTCTTTACGCCCTTCCTCCTTCCCCTCTCTGCTCTACTCTAGTGTTATCTTGCTCTCTGAGGCCGAATTATGATCCTCCCGTGAAACCAGTGTGTTCTCATAAATCGCTTCGCTAAAGAGCCACAGCAAATCGCTGTTTGGCAGAGGGGCTACACAGCTCTGTTTGTTTTTCTACCGTGTTAGCCTCATTCTCCATGGCAGATAATTTGTGAACTGATTTATGCGTTGGACATGTGTGCCGGGGTTGCATGAGTGCGTTTTGGTGATTTCCTCACAGTATGTTCCTCTGTCTCTTCTCTGAGTAGAAACCGTCACTCTAAGAAATATCCCACCAGGTGGCCTTCAGCACTTTCCATAGCCACCGTTCCCAACAAGTGTATGTATGTTTAAGATATCTGCGCACACTCTGAACCATGAAAAATTATACATGTTCTACATACATAAGTCACTGGATAGCTTTGTGTGAGTAACAGACCCAAATGTAATTAATTGTTGAAGTTGAAATGTATCTTCTGCTATACTGAATTTTGTGCAAGTAAAAGTTGAGAGTTATAACGGAAAGTAAGAATTACATTTTGTATTGAATTATGAATTAATGTTGAAATTTAATTTTAAACCAGAAGCGACACATCTTCATGCATAATTGAAAATGTGTAAATGCAAATAAGATTTTAGAGCTTCAGATAGTGTAAATCATTATTTAAAATTTTCATCATTTTTATGAGCCATATTTTAACCCTATAGAGATTTATGCAGGAAATGTAAAAGATATCTGATGAAAAAAAAAAATAAATCTGTGCCTTTAAATCTAATTTAATAATAAAAAAAATGTTTGTGTGTGCTTCCCAGAAAAACTAAAACATGGCATTAAAATATAGTTTTCCCTCCCACTTCAAATTATTTCTATAACTGGTTTTGTGTCAACTACAATTGTGTCAACTACAATTGAATGCAAAAGTTTATCAGGGGAACTTGTGAGAAACCTCAAACATTTTGATTGGGGAATGCAAAAGTTTTGCAAGCAAATTCAAAAACACTGATATTTACCCATTGCCATATCTGTAGGGGGGTCTGTAGATTTCAGAGATGCTAGGAAAGACAAAACAAATTTGACCAATATTTACTGATGCAATGCATGGTAATGCATTATACTTGAATACACAAAATTTGATTGATCTTAGCAAATTCACAATTTGGGCTATATTTTTGTTACCTAATGTAGTGCATTTTTGAAGTATCTCTTAATGTACAATTTAAAAACTAAGTTTGATTGGAAGATTTTGAGTAAATAATGATAAACATTTTGATCTGCTCCTTACATTAAAGCTGTCTTAGGAAAGACGTTTTGACCACAATTCACGTGGACTGCTTTATGGTGGTGTTGTTTGGAGCCTGAGAGCTGCATTTACTTTATTTATATTGAAAAAGCAAAACGTCTCCATTTTGTGTTTGACAAAAGAAAGTAAGTCATGCAGGTTGGAACAAAATGAGGGTGAATAAATGATGGCAATTTTCTTTGTTGGGTGAGCTATTCCTTTTAATGCATTTTTATTGTACTTCTTCCTTACAAAAAGAAACACACTGGTTAAGTTTTCTACATCAACCGCAGATGCTCATCTTAAAAAGGAAAAGCAAACCTAAAACATGTCAACACCAGCAAACCATCCATCCATAACCTCCAGACATTTTCTATTTTCCACCCTCAGGTGACCCTCAGCAGCACTTAGTAAATCACCTTTTCAAAGAAGAACATTGTTGAGCTTTTCTGTCAGGGACTGGACTCTCAGACAGACACATTTCCTGTCCTTTAAGCTGTCCAGAGAGCTGAATGTTTCTGTTCCAGCTCTCAATGATGGCGGGAATCCCACAGAGTCAGCCCAGCTATAACTGCACTGTAAAATCTTTCAGTTTCTTTACCAAAATAAATATACAGTTTAAACTCCATTTAGTTAAATCAATAATTGTTTCCATTCATTTTAGTTGTTATCAGAGATGTTTTGGAGGGACAATATGTGTATTTTTGGAGAGTCAGCATTTCTTAAGCCATTTTTAAGGTGTTTTAGTGTAGTTAAGTAGTGTCTTTGTTATTTGCAACCCAGGCTTATTCAAAATTCGTGCTTATAGTAACATTTCTGCAACACCAATATTAGTAAAATGTCCAGTGAGTGTCACCAAAATGCGTGTACAATACATGACAGAGCCCACAGGTTTATTACGTTGGTACAGACACGTTGGTGAGGCGGTTCATAATTCAAATGTCTGGTTAGTGTTAGCTAGGATATGTTGAATAATATTAATTTGTTTATTTGCCTGTTTTGGCATGCATGATGCCTCTCGTCATTTAAAGGCTGCTTAGTAAAGCGATGCTATTCTGATGCTTTTGACTGGTTTCTCAGACGCACCATGTCTGCCAATTACATCAATCCACATTGCCGCTGAACACTTTAGGCTACAACCTGATTAAAGTTTTTTCTAAGCATTGTCAGTGCTTCCTGTCACAGCTATGCAAAAATTTGATTTCAAAAACAGTATAATATATTAAACTATATCTTAGGATTTTAAAACTGTATTCAACCTCAGAACGATCTCAAAGTAAAAAGTTTTGTGGTAGCTGTGCTTTAAAATTAAACTATTATAATCTTAATTCAAGTGATGAAGGATTTTGAAAGTCTGACAGTAATCAGTATTGAGTACGGCTGTAAGGTTAACCCTGCCTGGTTTATATGTTTGAAAATGATTAACAGTTGAAAACTTTAATTAGACATTTTGAAAAGTTACTAGTAAAGTAATTGAAATAATTACATTACTTATTACATTACTTTTTTACGTTACATTACTTTTTTTACATTACTTATTACATTACTTTTTACATTATATAACTTATAAGTTATTACATTTTGAATAGGATTAGTTGTAATATGTATACATATTGTAATATGTAACCACTTCTCTTCTGACTTCACTACTGTTCGGACGCTCTTGCTTATTGCTCTGCGCTTTGCTCCCTATTTATGTACTTTTCTCAGATCTCTCTAAGATTTTAACTTCAGCAGATCAGCACAGTGCTGATTTTTTTTTGGAAAAAGAAGACTCTTTGCCTCCACCTGCTGGAGCTTACATTCCGGAGACGGGAAAACACAGCTGTCTACATTCTAACAGACGAGAGAAAATGCCTCTCGTGAAATCTACATGCTGCATGATCTGCAACAGACTTCTACAAAGGATTGTGGTTCTTGAAACAAAGTTATTTGCTGGACTTCCAAAACAGGTGGAACATACAGCAGATCGTCATCACGGATCCCCTCAGCATACAGCCAGTGATTGATGTGAATCTAGTGAATCTCAACAGTTTATACCAAGTGTAGAGGAACAAGCCATAACTGATCGACAGACCAATCGGTGGCACAAATAGGGAGCAAGACTCAAAGGAAATCGAGACATCAAATTGTCACGAGTATCGCGTATTGCTGCCGTTGCATTTTCTACCCCAGATACGGCTATGACAAGACTTGTAAACACTGGTATTCTACAACCCCATATACATCTTGAGAACAGATTTGAAGCATTAATGAATGTGGGTGAGGAATCCCCAAATGTGACTAAACATGGATCGAATGAGCCAGTAGCTATCATTGCTACTAACAGACGCTCGAGGTCAAGCAAATAGCGGCACTCAACTGAGAGCGCAGCCAAGCCCAGGACTCTGATAGTAGGTGACTCTATTATCAGAAAAATCAGTAGCAGGACTACAACAACATTCTGCTTTCCTCAAGCAACCGTCTTTGATGTGAACCAGGAACTTCGGAACATTCTGTTGAAGCACAAGACTGCAAATTTAATTATCATCCATGTGGGGAAGAATGATATTCGAAAGAGCAGTCAGAACTCCTTAAGAAGGATTTCACTGAACTCTTTGAAACACTTCAAAGACTTGAAGTTCAGTCGTTCATCAGTGGACCACTTCCAGCAAGGGAAACAATCATGTTTTCACGGCTGTTTGGGCTGAATAAATGGCTAAAAAGATCTTGCGGTATAAAAAGAGTCAACTTCTTCGACAACTTCAATATTTTCTGGGGCCATAGGCAACTGTTTAAACTGGATGGCCTCCACCCAAACAAACTTGGTGCAAGAGTTCCAAAGGAAAATATATATTTCTCCCTCTGTCATCCTTTAGTGGTGTGTGCCAATCCACTCGGCCTGAATGGCACACACACACCTGGACAGAGTATGAGTGACCACAGGACTTCATATCAGCTTCAGAGTCATCATGTGGTTGACACATCCCACAAGGACACTGATGCAGCCAAAACAACCACTGCTCATGGACATCCCAGCTAAGCCCTGCCCACAGAGCTCATCACAAACAGATTGTGACGTACCACAATAGCTCCAAGACTCAGCACCCAAGGACAACTTTCTGGAAAACAGCCAGGGAAGCCAGGACAACATTTCACAGCCACCGGAAACACCATAGCCAGAGCCACGCTCATCAGACACATTATCTCTCTCTCCAACATCTCCACTTCTAAGCTTCTCACAGAAAATGGAGGAACTGGTGTATGCTGGGACCAAACTCTCCCACTCCTTCGCTGCAAGCCCCCAGATATCAACAAAAAATTGCGGGGCCAGCTCTCCCTACTCCTCCTGTTAGGAACCCTAACCCTAACCTTCTGCGACCGCTTTCACAATGCCAGGGCCCAAACCCTCCTCCATCAGCTGTAGGGGAACCAAAAACAATGATAACAGCTCTCAGTGATATATGTCGGGTCCCCGCTATATTAATTCAATTCAATTCAAGATTATTTGTATAGCGCTTTTCACGAAATAATGGTTGCAAAGCAGCTTTACAGGAAAATACGTTTCTACAATAGATCTCTATATTGCAGAAACTTAATATATTTAACTTATTGATGATATTTCCCCCGTGAAAGTCTGCAAGAAGAATGGCAGACAAAAATCATGTTGGAGAAAATCAACAGCAGTTCAGAATATGAAAAGACAATGCAGAAAGGCTGAGTAGATGTGGCGGAAGATGAAAATCGAAATTCACAATAGCATCTATAAAGACAGCATTTATGCTTTCAATGTAGAACTAGCCACAGCTAGACAGACCTTCATCTCAAACATTATAAACAGTCACTTAAACAACACTCATGCTCTTTTTGCTACTGTTGAGAGACTGACAAACCCCCCCAAGTCAGATTACCAGTGAAATGCTCTCCAACAGCAAATTCAACCTTCTTTTCTCCGACAGCAAATGCAACCTTGTTTTCTTTTCTTTTCTTTTCTTTTCTTTTCTTTTCTTTTCTTTTCTTTTCTTTTCTTTTCTTTTCTTTTCTTTTCTTTTCTGTTTGCTTCCTTCTTTTCTGAAAAGATCAATAATATCAGAAAGGAGATTGGCACATCTTCTAGTTATGCAGAGGTCACACAGATTTGACCGCAATTTTAAAAAGAAGTGACTATGTTTGTTTTTGAAGAAATTGATAGCAATATTTTGGAAGAAATAGTACTGCACCTTAAATCGTCAACCTGCTATATTGACATACTTCCCACATCTTTTTTCAAAAGTGTACTTCACTGTTTAGAAGTAGATCTATTCGAAGTGGTGAAAGACTCACTTCTTTCTGGGACTTTTCCAAACTCCCTGAAAACTGATAACACCATGTTGAGCAACTATAAACCAATATCAAATCTTCCTTTAATAGGTAAGATTATCGAAAAGGTAGTTTTTAATCAGCTGAACAAATACTAAAAATCAAATGGATACCTGGACAATTTTCAACCTGGTTTCTTAGCGCATCAAAGCAAAGAGACAGCGCTTATTAAGATAATATACGATATTCGCATAATTTTGATTCTGGCAAAATATCAGTACTGGTACTACTAGATCTTAGTGCTGCGTTTGACACTGTCGATCATAACATACTTCTACAGAGACTGTTTTTATTGTTTTCAAAGTATAATCAGACACACCCAATGTAATTATTGCAGTCTCTATTAACGAGCTGATGAGTGGAATCAGGTGTGTTAGATAAGGGAGATATACAAAAGGTGCAGGACAGGGGGCCTCCAGGATAGGTTTGGGAAGCTATGGACTAGCCTAATGGATTTTAGTTGAAGAAGCTAAATTTATGATTACATTGTTCCACTTCTAGGGAACTCTACGCTGAGCCCCCTAGGGGGCATATTAGTGAATGCAGCCAGCATGACTGGTGTCTGAAGCACATGTGAAATAATGCCAATCATATTGGTCCACATAGCCCATGACGTCATAGACGGGTGCCCGAAAGTATAAAAGGGCACCTGCTGAATACATCACCAACTTTTGTTGTCTTCAGGAAACATCTGTTTGAGGTGCGTGTAAGAGACCAAGGCAGGTGAGCATTGTGGAAAGTGAGTGCCTCCATGTCCGAGGTTTCTGACACTTAAGGACACACACAAGCTATGTGAAAGTTAAGTGATGTATGGACAAGTATGGTGACCCATACTCAGAATTTGTGCACTGCATTTAACCCATCCAAGTGCACACACACAGCAGTAAACACACACACACACACCGTGAACACACACCTGGAGCAGTGGGCAGCCAATGCGGGAGCAGTTGGTGGTTCGGTGCCTCGCTCAAGGGTCTTACCTCAGTGGTGGTATTGAAGGTGGAGAGAACGCTGGTTATTCACCCCGCCACTGACAATGAGACTCGGACCTGCGACCTTCGGGTTACAAGTCCGACTCTCTATCCATTAGGCCACGACTGCGCGTTCAGTGCTCCATGGCTCTGAACCCACTCATTGTGAGTGTTAAAGATCCAATGAGAAGGTCCATTTGCATTTTTCCCTCTTCTCGAGAAAGTGTTGTGTCTCACGGTTCAGGTCCGGCTGCTGCCGAGGCATGGCAAAGACTCGGATTGTGGTATTTGTGGGTTTAAGATGCTCTTTTAGGGTTATTTGATCCTGCAGATAGCGCTTGAGTCAAGCAGGGCCTTAGGGAATGTGTGCCTCCATGTTTGGATTCTAACACTCGAGGACATATTCTGATTTTGCGTTTGTCTCGGCGAAGAGCATGCATGTTCAGAGTTACGTGCTCATTTTCATGATGTCTATGCTCCACTCGCGTTTGTTCCTATTACAGAGGGATGCGAGATGAAGCGTTGTCTCACGGCCCAGTTCCGCCATTGCCGCGGCACAGTTTATCTCACCTCGCGGTCATCACTTTGATCTGTGAGATCCACACACCCTCTCTAAATGGGTTGTCAGATGCCACATATACTATTTGGGTTGTTCTGATGATGAAGTGTGAGCATGGAGTCGTTTCAGCCCTGATCCTGCGAGATCGTGGCCGGAGCTATACTTGGCTCGGCCGTGCATCTCTAAAATGCATGTTATTGTGTGTGGAGAGCCTCGCGGGGGCGTGAATATATTTAAATACTCTGTGGAGAGATACTTGTGAGCTTTTCTCACAGGGTGTTTCAGCACATAGAGTAGTTTTGGGAATTTCCCTTCCTGTGTTAAGCCGGATGGGTTTAGGAGTGGGCTGCCTCCCCAGCCTTCTAGGTATTTTTAAGTGGGCAGTTCCTCTGAATCCCGCTTAGTGGGTTTGGGCTGAGTAGACTGCTCCCCCTCTTCAGGGCTTAAGTGAACAGTGTAGCTGTCTTCGGATGGTTATGCTCCAGCTCAAGCTTATATTGCTCTGGAATATTGCAGTCTAAGGGCTGCTATGTTCTATCCTGTCTCCTATAACTAGGTTGGGTTCCTCTTGGCACAAGCTCTCTCGAGTAAGCATTGAAGTCTTTGTCTAGGAATCTGCAATTTGAGGATAGCTGTGTTTTACTGGCAGTTATGGTGAGCACTCTCCTGGAGTGGTCCCCTTTCCTAGAGCCTAGCTATCTGAGGATAGCTATGTGCTAGCTCAGTAATTGCACCCCTGCTTAGGGTTTTACGTAGCGGTCTCTTGAGCTCTTACCTAGACAGTGTTGTCTCCCCTCTTTGGGTTGCAAGTAGACAGTCCACTCTTTGTGTTCTGGGTAGTTTCATTCTGTCCCCCTTCTGATAGCCCTTCCTAAGTTCATAGATATATGAGGATATATATGTGCTAGCTCAGTGACTGCTGCCCTTCTTTGGGTCTTTAAGTAGTGGTCTTCTTGAGCCCTTGCCCAGACAGTGCTATCTCCCCTACTAGGGTTGTAAGTATATAGCCCACTCTCTGTAGTCTAGGCAGCTCTGCAGGGAAGGTCTTGCCTGGCTATCTAGGCTAGCTGAGAATTGTTATTCTGGTCTACAAGCCTTCATAAGACCTTTAGGACATGTTCTAACTCAGCAGCTACTCTCAATACCTGGCATTTAAGTAGCGAGCTCTTGAGCTCCTCTAGAGACTTTCTGGTTTAGCCTCTTCAGTGGTCTTGTGTTTCCAGGCTAGTATTGCTCACATAGCATAGAGCTATCTGTGGATAGCTGTGCTCTTAACTTGGGTGGCATGCACCTTGACACGGTATGGTTAGGTTTTGTTCCCCAATATGCCCCCTAGGGGGCGCAGCGTGGGGTTCCCTAGAAGGGGAACATCTCGGATTACGCATGTAACCATGTTTCTTTGAGAGGGAATGAGACGCTGGGCCCACTCGCCATGCCTTTGCCCTGCCTGTTTACGTCTCATTCAGACAACTAAGTTGGTGATGTATTCAGTATGTTCCCTTTTATACTTCCTGGCACCCGCCTATGGTGTCATAGGCCATATGGATCAATAGGATTGGCATTATTTCACACGTGTTTCAGAAACCGGTCATGCTGGCTGTATTCCACAATGTTACCTCTAGGGGATGCAGCATCTCATTTCCTCTCAGGGAACCATAGTTACATGTGTAACCCGCAACGTTTTTAAATTTTATTTCTGATTTTATATTATTGAAATTGGAATCTTGATAAATAGTCAATAGTCAAGTTAAAGAATCCCTTTTTCTTGGATTTAGACAGCATTTAGACAGTTGTTGAATGAACTGATTTACTTTAAAAGGAGCCCCAGCCCTTTCCCTGTCATCGCTCTACCTCACCTCTGTCTGTGTGCTTGCAGCTTCAATCTCTTCATCATGAGTGTAATTATATTCAGCTGATGAGGTCTGTCACCTGAGATACAGCAGAAGGAGGGAGAGCGACGTTTTGACAGTGTGTCTCAGTGTGTGTTCTGTCTCATTTCGATGGACTGTGAATCAAACACTCTTGGCTCTTGCCAGCAGTCATCTCTCTCTGAGTTTGAACTCTCAACTTCATTGTGTGTGTGAATGAGAGTCAGGGTGGGAAAGTCAGGATCAGTCCATGCAGATCAACATCCTGAGAAAACCTCTCATTCGGTCTGGAGCCTGGAAGTTATTGCCAATAATTACTGTCCCAGATGTTGGACACATCTGTCAATAAGTTCATCAAATTGCTTTGAGGAAATCCCTGCAGAATGATGAACCAGTAATTATGAAATAAAGACTTTAACAATAGGTTAGACAATGATCTGTACTTCCATTCATCTATCTATCTATCTATCTATCTATCTATCTATCTATCTATCTATCTATCTATCTATCTATCTATCTATCTATCTATCTATCTATCTATCTATCTATCTATCTATCTATCTATCTATCTATCTATCTATCTATCTAGTGTTACCCTGGCATCCTGGCCAAATTTGCCCATTGGCCTCTGGCCATCATGGCCTCCTAATCACCCCATACACTGATTGGCTTCATCACTGTCTCCTCTCCACCAGTAAACTGGTGTGTGGTGGGTGTTCTGGCGCACTATGGCTGTTGTCGCATCATCCAGGTGGATGCTGCACACTGGTGGTGGATGAGGAGATTCAACCTTGTATGTAAAGCGTGTTGAGTGCCTAGAATAGCACTATATAAATGTAACTAATTATTAATCCATCCATCTATCCTGCTGTACATTCACATTTCTCATTCATAAATTCATACATGTGATTTATTCATCCATTAAAGCATCCACCCACCTTGCCATGCATTCAGTCATCCATCCATCTATCCATCCATCCATCCATTAATTCATTCAAAAATATATAATGGCAAGCATTCATCTTTTTATACATCCATAGACATCCATCAGTTTATCCATTCATTCATCCATCCATCCATTAAAACACGGATGACATTATAATAAAGCCGTTTTAATTCTTGACAGGTGGGTTGTTATTTTGTGATTAGAGAAATGTAAGATTAAATGTGAGAAAAGAGAGACCAGACCCAGGTAATCCAGAACAACATGTAATTGAAGCGTTTCTTTATCTGGTCCTTTGACCCCCCACCCCCAAAACCAAACAAAACCGTCAGAACCAGACCAAAGGTCACCCCAGTCCCACCTGGTGAGCCACAGGCACTGGCACTAAAGCAAATACTAGTATAATCACTCTATCTGGCTTGCCTATGTTTTCCTCCATATTGTAATTGGAGCAGAGTGTGTTTTGCTATCATGTGTCTCTTTCTGATTCGACACCTGTGGTGAGGTCACAGCTGCTGATCCTTCTGTATAAATGAACCTGGGAAGAGAGTGAGATGGAAAAACTGAGACTCATAGAGCTGTCCGTCACTGCTGTCTGAGTGCAGGAAATGAGGGGAAAAAGAAGAAACGGAAAAAAGGAGGGAAAAAGGAGGAATTCATAAAATGGGCTTCATCCCCTTGTAGGCTAATTGGCAGCGCTACATGAAGGAGATTTCAATCCAAATAAACAGTGTCCCCAAGGCCTTTCATAGAGAGCTTACCCTACAGATATTAACCTTAAAGAGTGCTCATCCTCTCACTTTACCTCTCTTCATTTTCTGTAGCCATGTTTTGGTCGTGGAATATTGACAAAAAAAATTGTGTTGTGTTTCCACTGAGAAATACAAAGTAGAGTAACTTTACAATATTATTGTTTTATGTTGAAGTCATAGTTTTAATGATCACATCTGGAATAGACCATTTCATAATGGTATTTGTTGGTTTAGGAAGTGCCGTCAAGGACTTCATCCAAAGAGAAGCAGAACTTCAGATGCAAGCCCTGAACAATTATTTTCAGTACAGTTGTGAAGAGGCAGAAAAAGCCAGTAAAATCAGCACACTGTTAGCATGCTAAGTAAAGCACTGATATACTGAAAACATCATCAAACATAAGCCAGGTACACATTGCACAATTTTAGCCCAGAAACAAAAAGAGCATGATGAATCACAGTTTGGCAGTAATACTTCTTTTGTGTGCTGGAAAAAAGAAGAAGCCATCAAAGAGGAAGGGAAAAGAGTTTGAAGTAAGCAGTTTTAAGTTTCAGCGCCATGTCACGTTGATAAACACGCCATTTCTTGTTGTATTTTTATTGGCTGGCCAGTAGATGTGGGTCGTAGCAACAAACATACTGTACGATGATCACGCTGAATTTCTGACATGTTCAAAAAATTTACGTAGGCTACCTTTAGTTGCAAGATCTTGACAATGGCCATTTTTGAATCTATCTTACTATGCGACCACCATTTAGGAGGCACGACCACATAAATCACCACAATTGTTTCACGATGGCAATCCTTTGTCAAGGACAGCTGAAAAATCGTGTCTCGGCACACCTGATCCTGTATCACTTATGTTTGGTTGTGAAACATAGTTTGTAGACCAAAAGGTGTTGTAGGTGATTCATCTTATTGAAATGTTGTGTAATGTGTGACCCCGGTCCGCCATGTAGTGTGCAGACAACAGTAACTAAACTGTACCCCAGACAGTTGTGTAGTGTGAGATAAATAGTGATCAGACGACTTTGAAAATTGTGTAGTGTGTTCCCAGCAATACTAGTTATTAGATGACTAATGGACCAGTCATCCGCTATCACCTAATTGAAACCCATGATTAATTTATTTAGACTACTGTAGACTTTTTTTGGGTACAAAATGTTGGAAAAAAACATCACATCTGTTTGTATAATAACTCATCTTTTGTCCAGACTTTGATTAGATGTGCAAACAAATTTTACCATAATAACTTGTTTCAGAATAATTCTGTTTGCTGAATGTTTGGTCACTATCTACTAATTGAGCAGTGTGACCTAATGTCTCCCAACCCTGTTCCTGGAGGCACACTAACAGTACACATTTTGGATGTCTCACTTATCTGACCCATTTATTTCAGACCTGAGTCCGAATATGCATACTTCCCATATACACAATGCAGATCTTGGAGTCTCTGCTAATGATGAGCTGATGAGTTGAATCAGGTGTGTTAAAATGTTCTATCATTTTTGATCGTACAGATAAGAGTAATACATAATTTGAAACAGTACAGAGTCTACTTTTTTGTATACACTCTTAATATCAACAAAACATTGTGCTTTTGTAAAAAAATTGTGTGCTTTCTGCCATCTCGGTTTTAGTGAACTTCTTTCTGAAAAGCAACAAAACATTAACGCAAACTCTGTGAATACAGAGAGAAACACTGACATGAGTAATATATGTATATAGAAAGCTTTAAGTGGCTGTGTTTAAATAAAGTCATATCAAAAACAAATATTCTCTGATAAAGTAATCCATATAAAACCAGCTTGAGGCCCAGTCTTTCCCATTTGAGCTCATTATCTGTAATGTGGTCACACCCACCCTTAGCACATACTATTCATACAGTACTCATCATGTGAGCCATGCAAAACTGTAAACGCCCACATCACCTCAGTAAACAAAGCAGCAAGACTGAGAGCACTGAGACCATTCCTTCGTATATAATCATTCCAGATCCTTCAGATTCTCAGCTCCATGTTGGTGCATCTCTTCTTCAGTTCACCACACTCGTTTTCTATAGGGTTCAGGTCAGGGAACTGGGATGGTCGTGGCAGAAGCTTGTGCTCAGTATACCTTTTTTTTTGTGTGTGTGTGTGTGTGTGTGAGTTGGAAACATTGCTGTAACCTACAGAAAGAGTCATTAAACAAATCTATTTTTCTGAACAGATTCAAAAGAGATACTTTTCTCCACAAGAAACATGAACCCACTCCTTTCTGTCTTTGATGCTGTTTTCCGTCTCAGCATATCTCTATAATTATGTCTTTTCATTTTGGTCTTCCACTCTCTCTCTCTAAATCCATTTCAGCCTTTCTCTCTTCGTTTCTTACGGCCTGTCTTTGACACTCATTCTCAGCCCTTTGCTCAATCTAAACGGGCAGCTTTGAGGGGTAATTGGCGCCATTTGGTCACCTTGAAACTCCTGTGGTGTCACATTGAGACATAATTCATAACTACCCCTCAACACCCCCTCTGTTTCTTTCTATTCCTCCCTTTTCTTCAAAGACACCCCCCATCATCCCACCCTGCTGGTCTGTAACCCTTCATGCCCCCGCAGTTCAGTGGAGTCCTAACCAAAACCGTGTTAGACAAATTAAATAGGTTTTCTCTGCTTCTCTGGCTTACATCACAGAACTATAAACATAAAATGCTTTGGTCATTTAAGAACCAAATACTTGCAAACCCACTGCTGATTATCTCTGCTTTTTAAACTCATATATCAGACTTACATTCACTCTCCAAGGACAAACAAGAACTTTAAAATGTCACTTTTAACTTTAAAATGCATGTGTCAGAGTCTAGGGGAGAAAATGACGTTCAAAATATCTCTTTTGGAAAAAGAGCACTCACTCAGAATATCTCTTCAAACCTTTCACAAAGGACTTGTGGTGGGTTTTCTCTTTATCCCATGTATGTTGGCATCCTTGTCTTTACAATTTGATATGATAAGAAAATAATACTTTTAAAACCTTGGACATAGCATTAGGCATCATAGAAATCAGAATAACAGAGACAGATAAATATTAGATTACAATGGTTGGTTTTATTCATGCTAGCAACACCAAGATCACTGGTTCAAACTCCAATGAATACATGTTCATTCTTATAAAGTAGTTTAGGTTGAAAAGTTGAAAAAAGTATATATTTTTTGTTCAAGGCTAGTAACTGATTACATCATCTGGATTATATAACTAGATTCCAAAAATTGAGTACTTGTAATTGTATTAAATACAATTTTTAAATACTTATAATCAGATTACAGTTGCCTTTTTTGGATTTCATGATTACATATGATGTGCACAGTGACAGTAAATTATTTATTTGTATTTTTTCAGTCAGTTGTTCCTTTCTAAATAAACCTACATTTATACAGTTTGAGAAACCCTGCTGTAATTGAATGTTTAATGCATTTCATGATGCTGATAAGAAAGAATGGAATATATGTTCTCTGTTTCTCTTTCTCTTAATTCAGTATGGTATACAATAATCCCATTTAAATCTATGTGAGGAATGAGTTTGGTCAAAAATAATCTAGAAGTAATTTTAGACTACATTACTTAATATGTGTAATCCAGATTATGTAAAGTTTACCAACTTCTCTGGAATTGGGGTTGTACAATAATAACCAGTAATGGGCTACAATTTAAACACAATCTACCCAGCACTGCTTTTGATAGAAGCATCTGTCAAATGCACAAGTATAAATATTATTGAAAAATAAATCTGACAGGTTGAAGTAAGCATGAAATATTGATTTGGTTTAAATTGTTATGTGAGACGAAAGAAACCTGGAGCCAGTAAACACGTCAGCCTTAAATCTCCCTGTGTCAGTGTCCTGATAAACCATCGAAGTAATTTTAAAAACAAAGCTACTCACTTTTGGAAATACGACAAAGCATTTCCATTGCCAGTCATCTTTCAAACATTAGAAGGAGAAATATTAATTTGACTTCAGGTCAGCAAAGCTTTTGCTTTGGATGGATTTCAATATCAGCATGAGGCTTGGGTCATAGTGTGTCCAAAGATCAAATGTATCTAAGCCCCTTTCAATAATAATAATACAAAATGTTTCTTTAATCTCCTTTTAGTTTTTACAAAATTTGTCAGTTGCATCCATCAGGCTTGGGTAACCCACATATAAGCACCATTGCTCAACATGAACATCAGAGAACATTTTTAACCTGCCTTGATGTTTTGTCATGCTTATCTGGTCACCTTAATCACATGGAAGTTGTGATGCTCATTGTCATTCAAGTATTTGAACTTTCACTGCATGTTAATATACCCATACACGTTTATATTTTTTAAGATTGGATGGTTGTTTTGTTTGAAACCATAGCAGAATGGCAAAGTTTAAACTTGTTTTAGAAAACCGATTGTTGACTTTTGCTGCTTTAGAAAACATCCATTCAATGTGTTAATGATAAGTATTGTTATACAGCCGCAGAGTTGAGTTGAGTTTAGTGTGATGCTGGACTGTTTTGAGTTTAACATGGGCCCATATGCAGCTGCTCAGGGCACCTGGCTCATGTAAAGTTAAATTGAAACAAACAGGCTTATCATATGGTGGCTCTGACTTCAAAACCGCAACCTGGTAATAAGCCTAAATGCTAACTCGCTAATAGCTAATTACCAACCAATCAACTGTCAGGGTTAAACTCAGGGTTAAGATCTGAGGTTTGAAATGAAACCTACTGAATTAACAGACTGGGATTTCATCAGACCTAAGGAGTTGGATTATTTCCTTAAAAACAAAACAAAAAAAACAATAGATTCGAAAAGAGGAAACCGCATAAGGACAACATATTTTTACTTTTTACAAAAGAAAAGGTGCTCCCTGTACAAAATTAATCAGAACGATGTTGTGGGTGCCTGGAAGGTAATACATATTTTCTAAGGTGTTCTTTTGAGTGTTTTTTTAGCAATGCTGGGTAGAAACTGATTACATATAACCTGGATTATATGTAAAAAAGTACTTGTAATTGGATTATATATCACATTTTAAAGTACTCATAATCAGATTATGGTTACTTTTTATGGATTAGGCAACATTATTACTTAATATTTACACAATGGCAGTAAAATATTCATAATGTATTTTGTCACCCTAGTTCTTTTCGCTCTCCAATTTTCTTTAAAATAAAATCCTACCGCTTATATACAGTGGGAATATTTTCCTGTTTTATGGAACTGCTCATGCCAGCCTCTAATCAGGTGACTATAATTATACAGAAAATTCAAAGGCCACACAATTAGTTTAGTTTGATATTTTGAATGATTTAATTTTTAGCTTTTCATCACCTCACATACCCTGGTTTGGGAAACCTTGGCGTAATGCGATGTTTAATGCACTTCTTGTTGATAACAAATAATGGAATGCATTTTCTTACTTGCATTTTCTTAATTAGGTCAAAAGTAATCAAAAATTACTCAGAAAATGTTACCTGTGTGTAATCCAACTGATTGTTACTAACAATTTATGTTATGTAATTTGTAATCAGCAATGGACTACAATTTGTAAGTAATCCATGCAGCACGGTTTTTAGCATGCTGCTATGTACTTGATAGGTTGTTTTGGATGTAAATTAGGAGGGTGTAAATTTGCAGTTGCTATTTTATTTTTTTATTTTTTTGCACGTTAGTGGTTTTTTTTGTTTTCTATGCTAGATATTTACATTGGATTGCTAGGCTATTTTTAGTGTTTTTTAGCATGTTGCTAGAATGTTTGTAAGGCCAAGTCTAATGGTGTGTGCACACCAAAAGCATTTTTGTATTTTTTTGCGCTAGTAAATTACACACAAAGGCGCACAAATTCCATACAGTTACCCCTCATGCTGGGCGACACGAATGATGCAATTTGGTTGAACGTGTGATATTTGCCTCAACTGCGACTTCTTTGAATACTAAAAATTATCAACACGAGCGGAACATTTGCAGTTTGCCTTGTTGCACAAGCCAATCAGAGAAGAGTTTAAGAGCTTATTAACACTTCCAGTCTGTACATTGTTTTAATGTTACTCGCAAGATTGACATGAAAAACATCCCGTTAGTTATCTAGAGCGAGAGCGTTATCTAGAGTGATTCTGGCCTTTAGATATGACTATTGCATAGAAAAATAATAGCTGACTATTATTTTATTTAGTCATTTAGCAGACGCTTTTATCCAAAGCGACTTTCAAATAAGGACATTATAGAAGCAATCAAAACCAACAAAAGAGCAATAACATGCAACTGCCATTACAAGTCCTGGTTAGCCTAACGCAGTACACGTAGGAAGAATTTTCTTTAAGAAAACTAGTATGTAAAATATAGAAAAATTTAACTTAGTGTTAGTCTTACAAGAAAACCTAGCAGTTAGAGAATACATATGCAATTGATAGAGAGTCAAATGTTTGTGTTTTTTTAAATAAAAAGAAGACAGATTAGGTAAAATAAATTTAGAATAGAGAGTGCTAGAGTTAGAGGGTCAAATAAAGATGGAAGATATGTGTTTTAGCTGTTTCTTGAAGATGGCTAAGGATTCAGCTGCTCGGACTGAGTTGGGCAGGCCATTCCACCACATGGGAACAGTAAATGAAAAGGTCAGTGAAAGGGATTTTGTGCCTCTTTGGGATGGTACAGTAATGCGTCGTTCACTTGCAGAACGCAAGCTTCTAGAGGGCATATACATCTGAAGTAATGAATTTAGGTAAAGGGGTGCAGAGCCAGAGGTGGTTCTGTAGGCAAACATTAATGCCTTGAATTTAATGCGAGCAGCTATTGGTAGCCAGTGCAAATTGATGAACAGAGGTGTGACGTGCGTTCTTTTCGGCTCATTAAAGATTAATCTTGCAGCAGCTTTTGGATTAATTGTAGAGGTTTGATGGAACTGGCTGGAAGACCTGCCAAGGGAGCATTGCAATAGTCAAGTCTGGACAGAACAAGAGCCTGAACAAGGAGTTGTGCTGCATGTTCTGAGAGAAAGGGCCTGATCTTCTTAATATTATATAATGCAAATCTACAGACAGTTTTAGTAATGTGGTCTGTGAAATTCAGCTTATCATCAATCACAACTCCAAGGTTTCTGGCTGTTTTTGAAGGAGTTATGGTTGATAAGCCTAATTGGAAGGTGAAATTGTGATGAAACGATGGGTTTGCTGAAACCACAAGCAGTTCTGTCTTAGCTAGGTTGAGTTGAAGGTGATGGTCCTTCATCCAGCTAGAAATGTCCGCTAGACATGCTGAGATGCGAGCAGCTATCGTCAGATCATCAGGATGGTATGAGAGGTAGAGTTGAGTGTCATCAGCATAGCAGTGATATGAAAAGCCATGTTTATAAATGACAGAACCTAGTGAAGCCATGTAGAAGTGGTCCAAGAACTGAGCCCTGTGGCACCCCTGTAGCTAGATGTTGCGACTTGGATACCTCACCTCTCCCAAGATACTTTGAAGGACCTATCTGAGAGGCAAGAGTCAAACCACTGGAGTGCGGTTCCTGAGATGCCCTTTCTCAATAGGGTTGACAGGAGGATCTGGTGGTTGACCGTATCAAAAGCAGCAGACAGATCCAGCAATATAACTGAGAACAAGGCAGTTTCGGTGGAATGTCCACTTCTGAAGCCAGATTGGTTACTGTCCAGGAGGTTGTTCTGTGTGAGAAAGGCAGTGACTTGGTTGAACACAACTCGTTCAAGTGTTTTTGCAATGAAAGGTAGAAGGGAAACCGGTCTATAGTTCCCTAAAAGATTATGTCAGTGCCACGACAGATTCATACACTAAAATGTACTACTTAGTGTTTAAGGAATTTTCAGACCTCTAATCTGTTAAATACAGTATAAGTAATGGCAATGCTTGCCTTAAAAATTGGACTAAGGGGGTGTTTACCCAACAAAACCGAAGAGAGAGAGAGATAGATAGAGAGAGAGAGAGAGAGAGAGAGAGAGAGAGAGAGAGAAGAGAGAGAGAGAGAGAGAGAGAGAGAGAGAGAGAGAGAGAGAGAATTCCATTTATAGTAGAATCATGGTTTTGTAAACTTAATTAAAATATAAAGGAAAATGAATATGCATGAATGAGCACCCAGTTGTCTTCCCTCTCAATAATACAGTGGATGACTTGTTGAGAAATATGGCTTCGATAAAAGTGAGACAGATACAGATTCATCCATCTTGGTAAGTAGATGAGACAGGGCCATCTCAGATAGCTGCCCATGATGCTGTGATGGAAACAGACTCTTTTTGAGGTAAACCATGTCTAAACTATGGTCCTGCTTTCAAATGGATTGCATTCTGAATGCCACAATCGTCATCAGCATGGTATGACACTTGATGTAGACATGATGTACAAGATTTGCTCACCAAGGCCATTGCCTCTCTCCTCTGTCTACCCATCTATCCTTCCCACAATCCATCTTTATCTGTGCTTCCATGCATTTGTCTCTTCAAACGAGAGCACAGTGTCAGGGTTCCTGCTGGTGGATCCTTGAGATTGATTTATAACTGCTCAGCTGCTGAGATGTTCTCAGAAAGATGTAGTCCATCTTGTCACTGTCTTTCCTTTCAAAAGAAAATAGTGTATTTTTAACTTCTCCGGTAGGATAATGTTGTTTTCTAATTAAAAACCTTATTACCTTAAAGGGGGCATAAGACACACAGTTTCACCTAATCTTGTGTTAATCTTGAGTACCTATAGATTTGTACTGCATCCTTCATATCCACAAAAAGTGTTTAGTTTTATCATATTAATAAAATAAATATACAGATTTACGACTCTGAAAACAGCCGAGCTCCTGGAGGCACGCCGTGGGCAGAGTTAAAGAGTCACGAGCACTCGAGCGCAGATTGACAACAAAACATACATTTGATGCCATTTCACTTACCATCAGCAGTTCTGAATCATGCCCGGGATCTTTAATAGCTGGGACTGCTCCATCTTTCACTAACAAATGATGTGCAAATCCAGCGTTGAACTGGGCCTTGTAAAACATTCATCATAAAACTACAAAACTCTGTTGCTTCCCCAGAAAAAAACAAACTGCATCCACTGTTTACATAATGCTGGGTTATTCGGGAAGCTGAACAAGGTTATCTTCCCCTCACAACCGACTTCTTTAGAGACATTCTTCCCGATCGTGTCCCGTGCAGCGCTGCCGGATGAAGGCGTTGAAGGGTGTGCTTTTGCTCACACCGGTCGGTGTGTGCGGATGTGCTCTTGCGGAAGAAATGCTCATATAAGGAGTTCCACCCTTCATGATGTCATGAAGAGCCATGATCGGAAAAAAAAACGGTAGTGTGTTTTTGGCACTGATGCAATGAAGCCACTCCCCTATATCTCTAGCTCCAAATTGAACTATTTTATATATATATATACACAGGTGCATCTCAATAAATTAGAGTGTCGTGGAAAAGTTCATTTATTTCAGTAATTCAACTCAAATTGTGAAATTTGTGTTAAATAAATTCAATGCACACAGACTGAAGTAGTTTAAGACTTTGGTTCTTTTAATTGTGATGATTTTGACTCACATTAAACAAAAACCCACCAAATCACTTTCTCAACAAATTAGAATATGGTGACATGCTAATCAGCTCATCAACTCAAAACACCTGTAAATGTTTCCTGAGCCTTCAAAATGGTCTCTCAGTTTGGTTCACTAGACTACACAATCATGGGGAAGACTGCTGATCTGACAGTTGTCCAGAAGACAATCATTTACACCCTTCACAAGGAGGATAAGCCACAAAGTTCATTGCAAAATAAGCTGGCTGTTCACAGAGTGCTGTATCCAAGCATGTTAACAGAAAGTTGAGTGGAAGGAAAAAGTGTGGAAGAAAAAAATTCACAACCAACCGAGATAACTGCAGCCTTATGAGGATTGTCAAGCAAAATCAACTCAAGAATTTGGGTGAACTTCACAAGGAATGGACTGAGGCTGGGGTCAAGTCATCAAGAGCCACTACACACAGACATGTCAAGGAATTTGGCTACAGTTGTCGTCAGAGGCGTCTTACCTGGGCTAAGAAGAAGAAGAACTGGACTGTTGCCCAGTGGTCCAAAGTTCTCTTTTCAGATGAGAGCAAGTTTTGTATTTCATTTGGAAACCAAGGTCCTAGAGTCTGGAGGAAGGGTGGAGAAGCTCATAGCCCAAGTTGCTTGAAGTCCAGTGTTAAGTTTGCACAGTCTGTGATGATTTGGGGTGCAATGTCATCTGCTGTTGATGGTTCATTGTGTTTTTTGAAAACCAACGTCACTGCACCCGTTTACCAAGACATTTTGGAGCACTTCATGCTTCCTTCTGCTGACCAGCTTTTTAAAGATGCTGATTTCATTTTCCAGCAGGATTTGGCACCTGCCCGCACTGTCAAAAGCACCAAAAGTTGGTTAAATGAGCATGGTGTTGGTGTGCTTGACTGGCCAGTAAACTCACTAGACCTGAACCCCATAGAGAATCTTGCCCCCCCCCCCCGTGCCACCCCATTAAAAACAATCCTAGAATCGTCCCTGCTACCAAGTATTGAATACATATACAGTAAATTAACATACTTTCCAGAAGGCCAACAATTCACAAAAACAATTTTTTATTGGTCTTATGGACTATTCTAATTTGTTGAGATAGTAAATTGGTGTTTTTTTTGTAATACACGAATTTCACAATTTCACAATTAAATGTATTAAATACACAAGTTTCACAATTTGAGTTGAATTACTGAAATAAATTAACTTGTCCACAACATTCTAATTTATTGAGATGCAATTGTATATATATATATATATATATATATATATATATATATATATATATATATAGAGAGAGAGAGATAGAGATAGATAGAAAGATCGATAGATAGATAAGCTTTAATATATCCAACTTTTAAAATGAATAAACTATGTTTAATATATTTTCCTTTTGAGCTCTGTATGAAACTATATATAAATAATTAAATTCAGTTGATTCCTTTGTATATATTTAATTTTCTAACCTTAACCTTACCTTACCAATGAGTAATCCCTAAAATCAGAGGAAATTATAGATGAATGACACTGATGTACAAGCAACAAACTCTGATTATAGGCCTAAACTTCACAAAAATTATAAACTTGTTCTTCGAATCTGATTGGTTAATAACAATGTTGTTCCAGGGTCAACAAAGATGTTGACCCAGGAACATGTCGCACTTGGTAAAATCAGGTTCTGCAACAGCGGCTAAGTTCAAATTTGCCTTCCATCTAAGTTAGAATCCCCTCATCGCTCAAATCACTTGAACACAGTTCAGCACGAACCATTTCATCATAACTAGACACAATGTAAATAAGAGATTCATTGTGCAGTGTAGAGAATTTAATTGATTATCACGTAACTTTGTGAGATGCCGCTTTTTAGTGATCTTAAAGGAAGTGTTATTTGCACCATAGCAATGGACGACACAAATAATATATATATTATTCTTAAATTAGTGAGGGTGTTTTAACCTTATATATATATATATATATATATACTGTATAGGGCTACAGTGCCTGCAATGCTGTGATATGCTTTCAAAGCATGTGTCTAATATTGTAGCTGTATTGGCATTGTTATTGTATAGCATTTTATAATCAAACTCAAGGTATGTCACTTTAGCTATCTGATCAGACAGAGGTCATAAACACAATGCGCCTCATTCATAAAACAAGCAGAATAATTATCTGTGTAAATCGTTTCTTATATAATTGGTTGCACACAGTTAAATTAAGTGGTTTACCCAAGAATGGTATTACGTACAAACCCAGTATAGGGTTTGTAATACCCAGTATATAATTTGTTGTTGTTGAGTAGCTTTGGTAAGACAGTGCCAATATCATAATGCAAATGCAGATGTGTGTGAGTTTTATTATCATCACTACAGTCTCTGACACCCAAACCTAGCCAACAAAAACTCACTCTAAATATTTGAAAATCAAAATGCAGTTATTATTAATGCGTGTGGAGAATGCTAAAGCATCGCTCTCTATACAGTAAATCAGCACCTGACTAAACACGGTCTGGGCCAGCTATGTGTGTGTAATAATGTCGGTTTGTGTGGGTAACGCTGTATTTGGTTCTGTGTGTGAAATGCAAAAACATGTGAAAACTTTTATCTGTCAAGTTCTAATCACATGATCCTAATTATTACCACATTTCTGTATTATTACTGTGAATGTGAGTGTGTGAGACAGTTTGTTTTTAACTTTCATTAGTTGATTTTAGGCGGCTGTCTGAGTGTGAAATGCTATACTATACGCATGTGTGTGTCTGCGTCTGCTCAGGATGTTTGTCCCTTCGGCCGCACGTGTTCATTTCATAATGGGACCATTGAGCCCCTCCATCTCACCTCACACTTTCCTCTGACACCTGCAACATCCTGCAAATTGGCAGGCGGGACGGATTTAATAAACTGCAGCAGAAGGACAGTGTAAATCACTCCCTCACGGCACTAATACCATCACATTACGCCCCCAGAGCGCAGAGGGCAGCCCGCTTCCCCTCACGTCCATGACTCATATAATCACTTCACCAGAGACCCAAACGCTTGCTACCAATGCTTCAGCTCTGGGAAACATTGAAAGTGAACACGTACAGTGTTCTCAAGAATAATTTGGATACTTAAATCATTGCATTCGATAAAAAATAGCAAACCAAGTAGCATATTCTTTTAGGTATTAATATATTTAAGTTTTGTATTTCATACACAGTAATTTATATAATTATAGTGACCTGCATAGTCAAGTTATTTCCATTAATTAAATACAAATAAACAAATTAATAAATACTGAAATTGATAAAACCACATAGCAAAACTACTAAAACTTTAAGTAATATTACAATTAAAATGGAAAATATAAAATTGAAACATTAACAAGAATTATAAAAGTATATAAATGATAAAAATAACACTAATTGTGAATAGATGGATTTGAGAATGGCAATGTTATTTGAAAAGGAATATTGAAATACACAATTAATTTTTTTAGAATTGTATTACATGGCTCTCAGGGATTCTTGATTCTGATTGGTCAGTGGCAGCATTCAGTGCTCAAATATTTTTTGCTTAATGCCTGCTGTGCAATTTGCTGGTTTCCTTGAAAACCGATGCATTTATTTTGCTATAATTACTGGGTGGCTGTATGTAAGTGTTTATGGACGTTTATTGTGTCATAATGACTCAACATTCATAATTATATTATTTTTTAATTGTACTATTATCTTTATTATTTGTGATATATTTTATTGTATTACCTTAATTTATATGTATGTCTGCACTATGTCTGATTTTTTTCTGCACTGGAAGCTCTTGTCACCAAGACAAATTCATTGTGTGTGTAAACACACTTAGTGATAAAGCTCTTTCTGATTCTGATTCAAGGGTTGTCAATGTTTGATGTTGTCCTTGCAAATGCCACTTAATTGAAATTTTGTTTGTGTCGATGACATTTATGCAGTTTTGAGTGTGGCTTGACTGTCCAAATATTTTTAGTAGTCACTCTACATGCTACAGATGATTTTAAAAGAGAGTAATATGGATTGTTCACCCATAAAAAACGTACCCTCGTGTCGTTCTAAACCTGAATGAATTTCATTCTTCTGTGGGACATAAAAGAATATCTGGTTTTTAGGGATAGATACATAGGTTAGTGAAAATAACATGTATTTTGCACAAAGGGGCAGTTGTGGCCCAATGGATGGAGCGTCAGACTTGTAACCTGGTGTTGTGGGTTCGAATCTTGGGTCTGGTAGGTATTTTTGGTGGGGGAGTGAATAATGAGCATTCTTTCCACCTTCAATACCCCGACGGAGGTGAGACCCTTGAGCAAGGCATCGAACCCCCAACTGCTCCCAGGGTGCTGCAGCACTGGCTGCCCACTGCTCTGGGTGTGTATTCACTACTGTGTGTGTGTGCACTTGGATGGGTTAAATGCAGGGCACAAATTCACAAAGAATTTACTGTGATTCTATAGACGTGACCTGCACTGCACTTCATATGAGCTTATACTTGCAAAGGTTTGTGGTCAATACGATAAAAAAAAAAAATTTGGAAAAATGCTTTTAGGCTAACTAAGGCTACATTTATTTGATTAAACGTACAGTCTAACAGTAATATTGCGAATTGTTATTATTACATTTGAAAATGGATGTAATAAAATGTTATTTATTCCTGTGATGCAAAGCTGAATTTTCAGCAGACGTTTTTTTCAGGATTATTTTATTGATAGAAAATGCAAAAGAACAGTGTTTATTTAAAATGTTTTTATTTTGAATATTTAAACAAATATTTCATTCAAGTATTTAATGCATTATTGGAGAATGAAAACATAGACATAACTTGGGGTTGACAGTTTTGCAGTTTCACTTGACATCACAGTTAGGCCTACAATATATTTATGCAAAATTGAATTAACTTTTGGTCCATAAATATGCATTTTCTAAAATCATTTACTATACAAATGGTGGTAACGTGGTTGACATTTAAAAATCTCCCAGAGCTGACAAAACATATTAAACCATTGTAAAAGAGGAGACTTAAATTTGTCTTTCAAATTGAAACATTGATGGGAAAAATGTGATCATAACAAAGCTGATGCATAACCTGGGAATAATATAATATAATATATGTTGTATTATTTGCTAATAAAGCAAGGAGAGTTTAAAAACGGGGTGGAGACTGTGTAAAATATAAGACATCATTATAATAAAATATAAATATTTTTTTCTGACTTGTTATAAATGTGTATATATATGTATATATATATATTAATCCCATAGTAAAAGTTGTTGTTTTTTACATATGTATATGAAGGACATGAATGGGACATCCATTTTGTTCTTTTTGTACCTTTAAGAACAAAGTCCCTCTCAGGTTTCAGTTTATTTATTTATATACTCCTTCTTTGAGTGGTCCAGTGTCAGCGGGGTCATGAGTGTGTGGTGCTCTTGATTTCTGAAATACTGTAGACCCTGTGTGTGTGTTTCTTTGAACCATGTGCTAGTGATTTCTGTGTGTATTCAACACTCGGAGAGGATCAAATGTTTTGGTTGTCTGGTTCCCGGGACCACTCATGTCAAACAGAGCCCCGTGAGATGATTGGTTGTGATATAAATCTATGTTGATGAAAAGGAGGAATGCCGGGCTCTGATTGGCTGATCTGCATCCTGTGGTCTCACCGAAACGCCTGCTTCGTTTTCATCAGACTCGGACGAGGTTATCCAGCGAACAGTCCCACAGGGGCAGATACTCGGTCCCTTCTCATTTCATAATTTGATCTGGAGCATCTGCAAATATTATTTCTGTGTAATTGAATTTACAGTTTATGTTCCTCTGTTTGTGCGCATGCATGGTGAGTTCTCCCACAATGATAGAAGCTATGAGGAATGACATGCCATGGCCAAGGCCTTCAATTTATGGGAACGATGATTTATAGATTGCATCAAATTTTCCATGATTTTTCTGAAATAGCAACTTCAAATAGTGCTTTCAGTATGGACAATGAGAGAGAACAGACATAACAAAATATCAGTTGTATGCTACCACTCACAATTTTAGATAAAACAGGTCAATAAAAAGTCAAAGACAATGTTTATTATAAACATATTAGATTTCATTCAGGACCTAGTATCAATCAGTTAATGGGCTATTTAATCCAATATTTGTGTGTGCTATGTATTTTATGCTTATTTAAGATTTGTGTCATTAGCTTAGCAAGGTGCAAATTGATTTATAAATTGAGTGTCCAGTGCAGTTATGATGCTGCCTGTCTATGTAAATAGCAGGGCAGCTCACTAGCTTTTGGAACAGTGCTGTAGGTGCACAGCAAGTTTTCAAAGCTAGTCCAGTGCGTCTGGTCTATGTAGATGTTTGGCTGGTTTCCCCTTGCTCCATGTCCTTTATGACCAGCTGCTGCAGAAAGGACCCATGAGCCCGCTCACTTTGAAAACTATACTTGCCGACTTTTAACTGGCCAGTGAAAGCACTGGGCCGCGTTCAGTGTGATTGGCTGATGACAGGCATGACACGTCAGCGATGAATCACCTGGCCATGTTTTACAAGGGCGGAACCAAAACAGAAGTTTTTATATTCCAATTTATAGCCCATGTAATCTGAGCAAGATGCATCGGTAACGTTTGCATGGCAGCGTCAGCCACTGCGGTCAAAATAAACAGTTTATTTAGCCTGTTTATCGAGGTTGTCTAAATCTTCCATTCATGCACCAACTTTGCAGTGACTGTGACAAACTCTCGTCTGATGCCTCGCTGAAGGCTGCTGTTGGGTTTGGCCATCTGTGTTGGGTTGTATTGTTTACAGAGCAAATGACAGACTGCTGCTCTGCTGCTTGGATGGTGTTTTTATGGTGATGCATGAGCCGTAGGGCCTACGGGTGCAGGCTGTAGCCAGTGTGTCCTACAGAGCTCTAAGAATTCACTAAAGCAATCATTCCTACATAGAAGTTTCCCTGTTGCATTTATTATTAGTTAAAATAGCAATTAACCCTCTTAATCAATGAGGAGCATCTGCAGTTATTTTGTAATCCAATAGATGGCAGTAGCAGGTCATTATGGAGTGCTAAATGCAGATGCAAATTTCAGAAAAGCATGCTTACATAACTATGTTTCTGCAATATATCAGATCTACTATACTGTGCATAATATGCTAGTTTTCTGTGTGCATTGAATATCCCATTTTGCCAAAATAGCACACTAAGTGCAATGTTGTATCCCACAATGCAATCTTCTAAATATGGCCTTCCATTTTTAGTGTAACAAATGAGTTTGAATTAATATCAGCCATGATTTTTAGTCTCTATTTTGACTCATTAGTTAGGCAGTTTTTTTTTACTACACAGAATGTATCAATTAAAGTAAATACAAAATTGTGAAATGACCTAGATAAATATACATAAATATAGACTACATAATGTATAGATAGTGTACATAATGTAGATGTGCACATACGGTGTATAATGTGTAGTTGATAACTAACTATGTCTTTATAGTACACTATGTGTACTGAGTATATGTATGTGTATTTTGCACATTGTCTTCTGTACAGTCTGTAAATATGTACTGTCCATATGTAAATTGTTGTTTTTTTGCACTGTCTGGAGCACGCTCGTAAGAATTTCACTCACCAAGGCACTTGTGCTGTGGTGATGTGACAATAAAAGTGATTTGATTTGATTTGATTTTAAATATAAAAACATTATCAATAATATCTAGTGATTAAAAAAAAATGTTGGTATACTGTACCAACATACATTGTTACATATTGTAGGATCATTAGAAAATCATGCCTCCAACTACATCTTTGCAAAAACATGTTTTTTTTTTTTTATGTACTTTTACAATTCATTGCAGTTTCCAGTCCCAACACTAGTGGCAGTAAAACACCAACAACATGTACAGTATCTCACAGAAGTGAGTACACCCAGTGCCGATCCTAGACTTCTGGGGGCCCTACGCAAAACTGTATTGGTGGGGGTTGGGGGGTTATGGTTGTTATGAAAGAATGGATGAAACGCATTTGTCTGTGTATCACTCCATCTTGAATCACGCTCGCGGAAAGGGCTTGAGAAACAGTAGACTATCTCTTCCGCGGATCGGTACGCTTTCAACTCATTTTTTTTTTGTCTCGAGCCTTTGTCAAGAAACTGTACAATATTCACGTTACATGATTTGACAGATTTGTTTGTAGAGAGGTGACAGCGAACCGCATTAAATGAAATGATCATTCATGTTTTCATAACTGATGGCCAAACTCAAAAACAAAACTAAAATGTAAACAGCTTTGAGAGCAAGCATCGCAGCTTGCGTATTCTGCGTATAAGGAGGATCGGCTCTGAGTACACCTCTCACATTTTTGTAAATATTTTATTCTATCTTTTCATGTGACAACACTGAATAAATGACACTTTGCTACATTGTAAAGTAGTGTGTAAATTTGCTGTCCCCTCAAAATAACTCAACACACAGCCTTAATGTCTAAACCGCTGGCCACAAAAGTGAGTACACCCCTTAGTGAAAATGCCCAAATTGGGCCCAAATTCAATATTTTGTGTGGCCACCATTATTGTCCAGCACTGCCTTAACCCTCTTGCGCATGGAGTTCACCAGAGCTTCACAGGTTGCCACTGGAGTCCTCCTCCATGACGACATTACGGGGCTGGTGGATGTTAGAGACCTTGCGCTCCTCCACCTTACGTTTGAGGATGCCCCACAGATGCTCAATAGGGTTTTGGTCTGGAGACATGCTTGGCTAGTCCATCACTTTGGTTCCCTCAATGAACTGTAGCTCCCCAGTGCCGGCAGCACTCATGCAGCCCCAGACCATGACACTCCCACCACCATGCTTGACTTGATTGAACCAAATGTAACACTAACGAGTCTTATGACACCGGGAGAGAAAATGGCTAATTGGGTCCAATTTGGACATTTTCACTTAGGGGTGTACTCACTTTTGAGGCCAGCGGTTTAGACATTAATGGCTGTGTGTTGAGTTATTTTGAGGGGACAGTAAATTTACACTGTTATACAAGCTGTACACTCACTACTTTACATTGTAGCAAAGTGTCATTTCTTCAGTGTTGTTACATGAAAGAATTATGATGTCAGGGCAGATGATTGATTAATAAGACTTATTTTAGCATTGAGTACTATAACCTCAAGACACTTTTACTCTATAGTGTAAGATTTGTACATTTATTTTTGCGTGGTTTCTTGCACAGTACCACCTAAAGACAATTTTACTATAGTTTGATTTGTGACTGATTACATTTTGATGTCTGCATCACATAATCCTCTCTGTATGGATTTTTGACACCGTAAACTTGCTCTGTAGCGCACCTGGTACAGTGTTGTACTTGCGATATGCAACACTTGAGTATGAGTCTCGTGAGACGCTTGACATAACGCTTGATAAAAAAGCTCAAAGACTTGTAGAATCAAGCTAAAATTACACGGCTGCTTCAGCAAATGTGTTTTTATCTCACATTTGCTGTTATTAACACTGTTGGTTAGTTTTAGCGTATGTGGTAGGTTTTTACAAACTTTATCAGTTGGCTATGTACAATAACCAAAGCAACAAAGCATTGCCACATTCATGTTCATCTGTTTTAGATGAACACATTTTCACGCCACTCACTGAACATTTCATATATTGAAAGTGTTGCAAAATATTCAAGAAGCAAAGAAATATAATTTTACAGAAATGTGGCCACGGCACATTTCCCAGTGAGAATGGATTACAGTGCATATAATGCAGTATTTATTGTTTAATAAGCTAGTGTTCCATTCCCAATACAATCCTGTAGGAATATCAGTGGTCTGTGCCTTTACCAAACCCATTGCTTACAAACCAATGCAAAACAGAATGACCCCCAAATCAGATTCATCGCTGTAGGTTAAACAAGCAAATATCCTGGTGCGTTTCATCTCCGTCACTGCTTTAAATGCGTGAAATCCTGCACAACATGCAGGAAGGCTGGCATAAGATCCGGTTTGTTTGTGATTAAGGGTTAATTTGTGAAAAGTCTGGAAGAAGGAAATAAGTGTCTTCAGGCTAGGTCCCTCTCTTCACAGTGGCTTGCCTCATGCAGGCTGCAGACGTCACACAGTTTCATCCGTCTTCAAAAACACTCTCCAGTCCTATCGATGTGTTTGCTAAGTAACTCCAGAAGGCTGACGGTCTGATGTCATCTCCTGCACTAATGAATTTGTCTTGGACAGAATCTGGTCCATGTTGGACACAGATAAACAAAGCCCTTAAACCGGGGACACACAGACGTAACAGATGCAGACACATGGACTTCAAAAGTTGGATCAGTCAAATAATATCATCAAGATCTTTATGTCTTTAGGTCACATATTAAGTCACACTGGATTTAGTGTTGTCCAGAACAGCAAGATTTCATTAGAAATTGGTTGTTTTTTTCCCAGAAAAAGAAAACAAACTGACCTTGTCAAACTGCATGAGCCGTGGTCTCCTGAAGAGTTTAGACAGAAGGATGAGAATTATGCAACATCTTTGATAAACACATGCAAATAATTGATGAATATACACATGATATGGATATTGGATATAGTATTTTTGAATCAGAATCAATGATGTATTCCCACTTTCCATCTCTTTTTTTCTCAGGTTTTAAAGGAGCAGTGGTACCTCATCTAACCAGCAGAGGGCACATCATTTTCCCGTCATGAATCACTTTGCCCGAACTTGACTTTATAATTACTGTAACTTATAGTGATGTAAAAACTTGAATGTTAGAAAACTTGAAAAAGCCACCGTCTCAATTGAGCTATAGGTTAAATACTATAGGTTAAATAAGGTTGCTTAAGAGGTTTTTGTTTTGAGCAAAATTACCAAAATGTGGTCCCTCTGGTGAGTTTACTCTGTGACAGGTCTATTTATGCCTATGGGATCTTGAAGTGTATTGACGCAGTTTAATAGTTGTCACTGTCTGAGTAAATATAGGGAATAAAATATGAAAAAATAAAGACCTTTTTAAATAAATAAAGAACATTTTACCTTTTTCCAACAAGGCACGGCCTTGTAAAAAAAACAACTACACTGTATATTTATAAAACCTACTTTTTAATCTCTAATTATATAATTATAAATGTTTTGACAGTGAAAACAATGATTAATATATATATATATATATATATATATATATTAGTGGTGGGCCGTTATCGGCGTTAACGTGCTGCATTAACGTGAGACTCTTATCGGGCGATAAAAAAAATATCGCCGTTAATCTATTCTCAAAGTTGGGTTGGGAGCTGGGTCTATACTACGCAAGCTATGATGACTTTCACCCTGATATTTTAGCGCGGATGTATACCTAGCGAATTGCACTGTAGGGGAGGCGAGGTCTTGAACTAGAGGCTCGCAGTCCGTGATGGACAGATTGTTAACGGCTGGTCTATGTGGTAATACAATCGGGCAGGACATCCAAACGCTCACCTATCATTCATCAACCTCAAATATGGCTTTTCATCTGAAAGATGTATGTAGTAGCAACTTTACATGGCCGCTCAATATGATGTTAACCTAGAGAAATGTGCGCTATTGAAGTGTTTGTGTGAGCGCGTTTGCTGCAGGACAGGCTCGTGCGCTCACTTGCTCTTAAAATCTCCGTCATTTTTGGTCATACAGATAAAAGTAGCCTAATACATCTTTCGAATCTGTAAAGACTCTACGTTTATTTGTGTGCACTCAGAATAACAACGAAACGCTTAAGCTTTTAAGCAAACAGGATGCGCTTTAGGTCTCATGTGAACTTGAGCGAGAAACTTGAAACTCTGTCTTTGAAAAATATATCTATAGAGAGTGATATATCTAAAAATAAAATAGAAAGGCGTGTGTGTTAGCATGGATGATTTACATGAAATGTAATCTGTGCAACACTGTGCATAAGATGGCTTTCAGTTCAATATAATAACAAAAAACGACATTTTGGGTTTTTATTCAACTAATAAGGTGGGCACGCTGTGATCTGTACTATATTTTTACTGTAATTGACAGTTATCAAAAAAAAAAAAAAAAAAACCCAACACGGGAGTGGGAGGGAATGGGAGTCATTCTTCCGGGAGTGGAACGGGATTTTCCCCCAGTTTTTTCGTGGGATTGGGACGGGAAGAGATTAAAGTTTGTGATGCATTTTGGAAACAGGAGATGAGCCCCTGGTCTAATGCGCCACCTGGCTTGAGAAACCCGTTCTCAAAGACTTACTTTTAGTCATTATTTGGGTAGCACACATATTCTGAATGCTTTCGGCAGAATTCAAATGAGCCATTTAATCTAGATTAATCTAGATTAATTCCAAGATTAATCTAGATTAAAAATGAATCTATGCCCACCACTAATATATATATATATATATATATATATATATATATATATATATATATCATAAATATATAATATATTTTAGTTTTAGTATAGTTTGTTGTTGCACTATGTAGAATATATACATCAGCAAACATGAATGCCACAAAACCCAGTAAGAGCTTGTACAGCCTAAAAGCCTCCACACAAACAATATTACATTTCAACAAATTATAGAATAAATAAATAAAACAGAAATTCTATGCAAGACTACATCTAACTAATACAAACAGTATAATCATGTCAACAACAATTATCCAAAACACATATGTAGATACATATGTGTAATATGTATGCATAAGCGTATCCTTTTCTTTATGCTAGATACTTAAATTTGTCACCGAGCCAGCTGTTCATACGTAATTACAGTATCCAGGTGTATATCCGGCAGCAGATCACATTGGCAGTTGCAACATTGCATTGCTGCTTCTTTACATTGTTAATTTAAATAGTCAACTCACTGTAAATGTTAACCAGTTGTTTTTTCACTGCATATTGCTGTCAGTGTGAATTGCTCTTTATTGCCAAGCTGAATTATTACAGTGTTGCATGCCCCGAACACTTTGGAGAGTGTTAAAACATTGTCATCTCTCACTGTTCTCACATTCGTCACTGAATGTGACCTGAAGGTCTTCTCTTGTTTATATCTTAGCTGTTCTGTCAGGTTTTTAACCCTAGTTCATTGTTCTGTCAGGTTTTTAACCCTAGTTCATGACCTAAGGTTGTCGCTGACCTCTTATATATTGTGTTTGTAACCAACGACAGCCTACAAGTGCCATATAAATATAATTGGCTTGACTTGACTTGATGACCTCGTATCCGCTCCTCGATGTGTGGTAAAGATCAAAATGGAGTTTATTGGGTACCAGAACCCAAAACCACATACCACTCTTTCTCCCAGACAGATTTTATAAATTATTGCGTATCCGAAACAATTGTGTTTGCACAATGGGAAATCTGAACTTCGGATCTCACAGACAAGAGCCCCAAGATGGAAAAACAAGCCAAAAAGCTCAGTTTTCACCATCATCTTGGATTGTTTTCCCTTCTGTTGGGGTTTGAGAAGCTAGGTTCTTTGACACGAAAGATGTTCTCACCACTTACAGAGGACCATGATGAGACATGGCCTCTCCAATGCTAGGTCTGGTTTTCATGTTCTTGTAAGCTAAACCTAAATTACCCAGGATTGCTTCCAGAGGCAGATCTTTAGAAAGAGAGCATGTAACATATACACCACTGTGGATTGATTCCAGAAACAAGACGTTCTTGTTTTCAGTGAAATATCTTCATAAATTTGCCGGCACTTAACTTTTTGTGTATATCTGCATTCGTATGCCGGCGTATGTGCACACATCTGAGTAAGCCATCCCTAAATTGCCGTGCGGATCCTTTCCAAAGCCTTCATAATGAAACGCAGATTATTTCATCACTCTGTAAACTAATAAACGGGGACAACACAGCAGCCCGCGCTCCTAATCAAACCTGACGACAAGTGACAGAAGGCCATTAGCCTCCCATTCACCAAATGAACATCCTGCTCAGAGCAAGGCCATCAGGCACGCCGGCGGAGCCTCCCAGATCCTTCACGGAAGCCATTATATGCCCTCTCCGACACCCAGCCATGCCCTGACAAGGGGAGCGGGGTCAGAGGTCAACTCGACCATTAGCAGGCTATTACAGAGCTTCACTTCATATATCAGAGAGAGTTAGAGAACAGGAGACACTGTGTGAGCTAAGCTGAGGAAAGATATTTTTTTTATTAATAAAAGTCTAATAATTTGTTTTGCATGGAACAAAGGAAACATGTAATTTTGTATGATTTTATTTAACAATGTGTTTTCCAGTATATTCATTCTTGATGATTCTAAAAACTGCGTTATTTTATACTGTATTCAAGTTTTTTTATCAGTATAAATGAAATGTAGTATTTAATATATATACAATAATATATACAATAATATTACAATTATTATAAATATTATATTAAAATAATATGTATATATATACATATTATTTTAATATAATATTTTGCTATATACACAAACGTTTGGATTCAGTAAAATTTAATTTTAAGTAAATGTATAATTTTATTCAGCAAGGATACATTACATTATTTAGCAGTGACAGCAAAGACATTTCAAATAAATACTGTTGTTCTATTCATCAAAGAATCCTGAAAAAAACATGTAGTAGTAGAGTAATAACGAAGAACATTCAGCTTTGCATCACAAGAATAAGGTACATTTTTAAATATATTAAAATATAAAAGTTATTTATAAACTGCATTTTGACATAATATATCTGATAAATTTGTATTTTTGTAGCAAATAAGTATAGCCTCTGTGAGCATAAAAGACATGAACATGTCTTTCGAAAGTATACAAAATTGTACCAACCTATAAAAAAATCTGCAAAGTATTGTTTGGTTTATTTATTTATCTATGTGTGTATGTGTATGTGTCACGGTCGTGTAGCGGGAAGGACGCGGGAGACGAGAGGTAAGGTAAATAATGAGGTTTAATGGAGGAACACAGGATACACAACTACACCAACGTACATAGACGAGTTGACGGACAAAGACTCAGGGAAAACTCAGGGCTTATGAACACATAACAATCACGGAAACAGCATCAGGTGAGGAGCAAATCAAACACAGATGGGGATGAATGAAACTAATGACAGGAAACAGGAAGGACCATATAAGGGTGTGGAAACACAAGGAAAAGGAAGACAAAGTTCGACATTACCCCCTTCCAATAGGCGTCCCGCGCCGACGACATCGAAAGGGAGGGGTGGGCACTCTGGAGGCCTCAAGGACCTGGAGACCGGACAGGTGACCTCCAGGGCGGTGCGCCCGGGACCCATGGCGGATCGGGGACTCAGGCGGCCACGGCGGATCCGGGGACTCAGGCGGCCACGGCGGATCCGGCGGCCATGGCGGATCAGGCGGCCATGGCGGATCAGGAGGCCATGGCGGATCCGGGGATTCCGGCGGCCATGGCGGAGCAGGGTGCTCGGGCGGCCATGGCGGAGCAGGGTGCTCGGGCGGCCATGGCGGAGCAGGGTGCTCGGGCGGCCATGGAGGGTAGCCCCCCCCCAAAATTTTCTTGGGGAAGCTCCCCATCCCAGGGCGCTCGGGAAGCGCAGAAGGCGCTGGACGGACCGGCGCGGAGGCCAAGGGGAGCTGGACGGGACCAGCGGAGGTAAAGGTGAGCTGGACAGGACCAGCGGAGACAAAGGTGAGCTGGACGGAACCAGCGGAGGCTGGGAGCTGGACGGGACCAGCGGAGGCAAAGGTGAGCTGGACGGGACCAGCGGAGGCAAAGGTGGGCTGGACGGGACCAGCGGAGGCAAAGGTGAGCTGGACGGGACCAGCGGAGGCCCAGGTGAGCTGGACGGGACCAGCGGAGGCCAAGGTGAGCTGGACGGGACCAGCGGAGGCAAAAGTGAGCTGGACGGGACCAGCGGAGGCCCAGGTGAGCTGGACGGGACCAGCGTGGCCAAGGTGAGCTGGATGGGACCAACTCTTGGGGCGCTGGAAGCACAGACTCGTGGGCGCTGGTAGCGCTGACTCGCGGGCATTCGGTGGCGCTGGAGTCTCGGGCGCTGAAGCGCAGAAGGGGCGCTGGACGGGACCAGCTGAGGCCAAGGTGAGCTGGATGGGACCAACTCTGGAAGCGCAGACTGGGGCGCCGGGTGGCGCTGACTGGGCGCCGGGTGGCGCTGACTCGTGGGCGCCGGGTGGCGCTGACTCGTGGGTGCTCTGGAGTGCTGGACGGAACCAGCGGGAAACTTGAGAGCAGCGAGGAGCAGGCACCGGAGGGAGGGCGCTGGCGAGGAGCAGGCACCGGAGGGCGCTGGCGAGAGCAGGCACCGGAGGGCGCTGGCGAGGAGCAGGCACCGGAGGGCGCTGGCGAGGAGCAGGCACCGGAGGGCGCTGGCGAGGAGCAGGCACCGGAGGGCGCTGGCGAGGAGCAGGCTCCGGAGGGCGCTGGCGAGGAGCAGGCACCGGAGGGCGCTGGCGAGGAGTAGGCTCTGGGGCTGGGCTCCAGTCCATCCCCTCGTATGTCACCAACAAGCCCAGGGGCACATGAGCCTCGGGAGGTGGGCTTGCGGTGGCTGGCGGACTCACGTGAGCCGCGAACGGCCGCTGACTTCCCGCGAACGGCGGGCTTACGCGAGCCGCGAACGGCCGCTGACTTCCCGCGAACGGCGGGCTTACGTGATCCGCGAACGGCTGCTGACTTCCCGCGAACGGCGGGCTGGGCGAGCCGCGGGCGGCGTCGGAAGAACCCCGCGAACGGCAGACCAGGATCAGCTGCGGGCGGCGGCGGCGCTCCTCCATCTTTTTTGGGTCCGTCAATCTGTCACGGTCGTGTAGCGGGAAGGACGCGGGAGACGAGAGGTAAGGTAAATAATGAGGTTTAATGGAGGAACACAGGATACACAACTACACCAACGTACATAGACGAGTTGACGGACAAAGACTCAGGGAAAACTCAGGGCTTATGAACACATAACAATCACGGGAAACAGCATCAGGTGAGGAGCAAATCAAACACAGATGGGGATGAATGAAACTAATGACAGGAAACAGGAAGGACCATATAAGGGTGTGGAAACACAAGGAAAAGGAAGACAAAGTCTGACAGTATGTAGGTATTTATTTATTTATGGCCACAAAAATAATTAGCATCTCAATGACTATTAAGATGCATAAAGTATTTTAAATGTTCACAAAATTATCCAAATAAATAGCAGTCAACAATAACAGCAATAGAAACTTCTGTGAAGGGACTCTCTCATTCCTTTTCTTTCATTGATGCTTTCACATGAACTGATTCACTTGCACTTTCCAACACGAGCTGTAACACAGCACCACTACTCGTTACAAAAAGACAATAAAGAAAGTTTTTACTGGAAATATATTGCAAAAAGTATTTTACTTGGAAATATGATTATGGGAATATTTGTTTTCTGTGTAGCATGTCTACTCCCTTGTTTAGGAGCAGTACGAAAAGAAAATCCAACATAGACATGTATTGAATCTTTTTAATGTAAGATGGAAAACCTCTTTTAGAGGAAACATGTTCTTCAATAAGATTAATGTCCTCTAGTAAACAGACACTTACAACCAACATCTCTAGTCTAATTATATGTATAATTAGCTGATTATTGATCTGTATTAGAAATGTAAACACAAGAGTCCCGGAGTACATGTGGCTGGATTATATAATAACAAGTTATGTGAGCTGGTCTACTCTTCACCCCAGAACCTTTTCCCAAAACAATCTCACTGATCTCTGTAAGCTTTATTTCTCATTTGCAGGCTTAAAATCTCTTTGAAACTGATCTGAGATCAGCCCCGGGAGGATTAGAGCAGCAATAGGAAGATTTGAGAGGAATGAGGGACTGAAATGAGCTCATAGGTGAAAAGTGACGCTTCAATCCCAGCTGTTGGGTTAAATATAGTGCTGTGCATTGGGCATCTCTGAGAGACTTTTGAAATACAGGCCTGGATGTTGTCACAGTCATTGTTTATTTAGAAAGGTGAGATCTTAACTCAATATTCATGTCTTAGGAGGGTGACTGGGAATGGGCCGCACTGGATCGGGAATGACGAGAGCAGGTCAGAGAGGTTGTTTCGGATCAGAGAGACTCGTGGACATGGGTGACTGGCATGGCAGACTTGTAAACACACTTTTATAGTGGTGCTTTATGAAGCAAGTGTGATTTTGCTCTGGGACTCTCGTCTTCCTGACACCTTCATACACTCACAGACATATTCGAGACATTTGCATGTTATAATGCAGACAAACATTATTCCTGTAGAGAAGCTCACATCTTCTGAGTTGATTCGCAGATCATTCTTACCATTAATCTTTCCACAAACTGACTCAAGTTTGTGTGTGTGTGTATGTATGTATGTACCTCCCCCATTGCTCCTTAATTATGGGGGTCATAATCTCCATGCCTAAAGTGTCACAGTGTATAAAGGTTTATTATGGCCAACGTGGGGGACGAGGGTCGGGGAGGGTAAAGACCCCATCAACACACACACACACACACACACTTTTATAACTTTCTCTTTTTCACTCACATTTTTCACTCTTCGTTGGCTCTTTGAGAGCCATCTCACACATGCACACTAGTGTTTTATTTATTTATACATTATTTGAATTCAATTGTATTTATACTTTCGGTTTTCATTTATTTGTTTCAGTAATTTTATTATGTTTTTGTCATATCTTAAGTTTATATTTTATTACTATTTAGGTTATTATTATGATACATTTTTTTTTTTTTTTAATTCTCTTTAAATATTAAGTTTTTCCATAATTTTAGGGTACGTTTACATAGCAACAATTGTACTAAAAACAAAAGTTTTTCCTTTGCATTTTCACAGTTTCATATACAGACAATAATGTTGTAAAAATGATCCCTATTCACACGGATCTGTGAACATGTTGCTGTATTATTGCCAGTAGATGTCGATGTCAAATTGTAAAGAATGGGCCTGCACACATACAGTACATACATTCCTAAAGACTAAACACGTAATATGCGTAATATGTTGAAACCGTTTTACAAGGACCTCTGACACACCAATAGCATCCTTCAGCTAGCATCAGTGAAACAAACTGCCTAGGCTCATTGGAAATACATGCCTCTACCTACATTTCTGCAATACTCAAAAAATGTACCTATATTATATGAATAACTGCAGTTTCCCATTGAAATGAACACTTGGGGCAGTAAAATGGTGACAACTTTTTATTCTTTTTCACATAAAGTATGACTTACAGGGTCAGAGTGTGGCCTAATTTTCACCAATTCCTTGCACAACATTATTTTATAAATACAAAACAATTTCAACATCCTTTGAGACTGAAAACTGATACTTTTGAATGTCACATAAACAGTGTCATATGTATGGGTTTTCATGGTAGCTCATGCAATGCACTTGTGAGGTGAAGCACTCCAGTACGAATCCTGTGAAACTATATTAAAATAGGATATAGTTAATTAATATATATGGATATTAAAAAAAAAAGTTTCAAAAAAGTTTTTCCTTTGCATTTTCACAGTTTCATATACAGACAATAATGTTGTAAAAATGATCCCTATTCACACGGATCTGTGAACATGTTGCTGTATTATTGCCAGTAGATGTCGATGTCAAATTGTAAAGAATGGGCCTGCACACATACAGTACATACATTCCTAAAGACTAAACACGTAATATGCATGTGCATGACATCACCGTTTTCACAAATACATGTTTTAATTTAGGCAAACACAATAACAATTTTCACAAATTATCATTTTAAGTGTCCTAAAATTCTGTTGTTGTGTAAATGAACAACCAAAATGCATAAGTAGTTATTTCTAATTGAAATGGTGGCATGTAAACCCTTCACCTAACTTTCGTTAGTTGCCAAACATTTTAGATTTATTTCAGTAAACAAAAATATCTATCTATCCATCCATCCATCCTCACACTTTTAGATCCCTTTGGATTTTCTGTCCTCATTTACTTTCTTTGTTAAAAGAGCGGAGGGAAACATCTTCAAAACAACCTTTTGTACTCCATGAAAGAAAGAATGTGAAATGGTTTAGAACAACATGTGGGTGAGTAAATAATGTTTTTTTATTTTTGGATATCTTTATAAAGTCTGCTTTAAACTGTATTCAATAGAGCAACTCAGCCTGAGCAGAAACGATTCCAGGTTTTATCCCACCTTGCCATAAATACCATTCTCCTCCATCAGAGCGCATTTGTCTTCTGAAGGAGTGTGTATGTGTTATTATGGAGTGGGCCAATGACTTACTTTGCATCATGTTCTGCTACATGCACACTGACATGCCTCATCACACAACTTTGTTTCATAAAATCTGTTTCAGATTTCTCTCACCTAATAATAGACATAACATCATGCATCCCCTCGATTCCGCTCCCCAAACATCACCCATCAAACAAGCCGCAGTGAAACTCTTGCCTTTATAAGCCTCTTAAATCCCTTGTTAGGTTCCTCTTTCTCTCTGTTCGCCAGAAGTTGCGTAATATTGTAATGTATAATCCCACCACTGGATTTTCACAATTAATATATTCATATGTAAGCTGTTAAATCTTGGCGATAAATATCTGATGAATGAGAGAGACTTCCTTCGACAAATCCCCTCGCCAGATGCACAATGCGCCACGTGGTCCTGGAAGGAGCCGTTTGGCTTTGAGACAGCTCCCTAATGAACACATAATGCTGGTGTAGGCTTGGACAGAGAGGCCTGGCAGATGAGCTTCTCTCCATAAAGAAACCACATATGAGCCAGAACCATCCGGAGCTCTGTTCCTGGACCCGGCTGCACTCACAATCACCAGGGATGTGTTTCCCTCATCTTGAAGAATGCCTCTCGTCTCCCGCCGGCGCTGGTGCGAGTGACTGTGTATTAAACGAGTGTTTGTCATGGCACGGTGCTTGCGGTGAGAGTTGCCATTCAGAATGAGATGGTTTGCTGGAGTTCAAGAGTGTTTGGATTGGGAATGTTTCACGGAAAGGATTCTAGCAGGGCTGAGGATTAGGAAAACGTCCTCTTAAACACGATGCTTGCTAGAAGGACCAAGAAGGTCTGCTATCTTTCAGCATTCCCATTCATCTCAATGCCGTTGCCCAGTTGCTGAACTGCCAAGACCTCCCTGGAAATAGATAATTGAAATCTTTCATCTTTGCTCAAGGAACAGAAAAACTTTTTGAGTTTATGTTTATGCCAAAATGATATGCCAGTTGACTGTTTAATGCTGCATCGCATGAGAAGTATATGCATGGTGACTTCCACGTCTAAACTAATATTTTGTGCTTGTGCCTGAAATTGACTGGACATTTGGATCAGTTGATGCTAGAAATTAATTGAAGAAGATAATGCCAGTCAATCAACAAAAGCATTTGATGTTTGAGATATGTGGATTTGCATGTCCTCACAATGGAAAATAAAAAATATATATTTTAACCTTTTTTAAGATGAACCAACTCCCTTCATTTTTGAATGATTATGTAAATGAAGCTAAGTTACAATTAGTTGTGGTTCACTAGCCTTTGTTTCCAACCCAGGTTCATTGGAAATATGAGCTAGTGGTGACATTTCGGCAACACTGATATTAAGTACCTTACTGCATGTTTCGTAGCAGTTTCAAAGTGAAATGTCCAGTGAGTAACTCTAAAATCCACATTCAATACTTGACTGAGACACATTTGTATTACGTTTATACATTATGTATTACTGCAGTTGTATTACACTGCTTCAGGTACATATTGAAACGGTTCAGAATTCAAATGTCTGGTGAGTGACACTAAAAGGTTAAAGCTCCATCATGTTGGAAAATAACAAACCCCTACACCAGACCAAACCAAACCCTAAACCTACCCAAAAGTGTCAACAAATGCAAAATGTATATAAAAAAGCATTTGCTGATGCAACCATGCTATTTTAATATCCATATATATGAATTAACTATATCCTATTTTAATATAGTTTCACAGGATTCGTAGTGCATTGCGAAGTGCATTGCATGAGCTACCATGAAAACCCATACATATGACACTGTTTATGTGACATTCAAAAGTATCAGTTTTCAGTCTCAAAGGATGTTGAAATTGTTTTGTATTTATAAAATAATGTTGTGCAAGGAATTGGTGAAAATTAGGCCACACTCTGACCCTGTAAGTCATACTTTATGTGAAAAAGAATAAAAAGTTGTCAGCATTTTACTGCCCCAAGTGTTCATTTCAATGGGAAACTGCAGTTATTCATATATATAGGTACATTTTTTTAGTATTGCAGAAATGTAGGTAGAGGCATGTATTTCCAATGAGCCTAGGCAGTTTGTTTCACTGATGCTAGCTGAAGGATGCTATTGGTGTGTCAGAGGTCCTTGTAACCCCCAAGGTGCAGCTAGACTATTATTTCACCAAGTTTCATGGGTATCCCGAATCCTGAACACAATGAGTCTCCTGTTGAAACCAAGACTGCAAAACAATGTAGCAATCAAAGACAATATCAGCTGTAGGCTTGCAAGTGGACTTGTCCACTGGGCAACTCAAAATGTCTCCTGGTGCAGCTAGGTTCAATGATCACAATAGCACTGCAGTTTTGGGGTGTCCCGGTGGAGCAGAAAAACAGCAGCAAACTCGGCCAATTACTGTACTGCTGGGTGTGAAAACTAGGAAACCAGGGGATCCGTTCTGAAGACTGTGCTCTTTTCCTCAAACTTTCTCTCTCTGGATCGAGTCTTAATGGAGTGCTGACCACATAATTCATCTATCCGTTCACGGGAGGCAGAGACAAAGTTCCCAGCACCTCGACTCAAGAGTCATGTTTCATCATGAAAGCCTCTGGTGGTGTCTTAAATGCTTTCTCTCTCTCTCTCTCTCTCTCTCTCTCTCTCTCTCTCTCATGCTCTATGTATCTTCTTTTATGTCTTTTTCTTTCTCTTTCTCATTTTGTATGGTGGGTCACATGTAATTGGTCCAGATTTTTTCGATCACCCTAGAGATGGTCTGACTTGGGCCTTTAATAGGGCCCCTAAAGACACCACGAAGGGGTTCAAAGGCAAGTGTACAAGACTCAAATGGAATAGTGAAATTAGTCCTTGCTATGGGAAAGGCTTCCAAGTGAACAATGGACCGCACTTATAAATGAAATAAGACCCATACGTGAATAGTTAGGGACTCTAATCAGGGAGAATGGACATGTTCCCAAAGGAATCGGTCAAGGTTCCTAACAAGGACCTGTAAGCAAAGAAGAAAGAGTAGGCGTTTGAAATGGTGGGTCTCAGTGGACTTGCTCCACTCAAGCATGGTCTAACTTCCATTAATTGACTTCACGTTCAATGGACAGGGATAGTAAAATATTAGTTTGAATCATTAATTGAAACTAATTCCAGCAAACGTTGCATTTTTATGTTTCTCCGACTGGAGTGGACTTTTGTTTTCTTTGGATGTTCAAGGTTATGATGGTTGCATTGCCATGGTTTCAGAGTAAAGGAATACAAAGAAGAAAGTGAATTCAACACTGGGTTCTTTTTCCCTGTCGGAGGGACAGAGTCACACAGGGAGGAGGGCCAGGCCGGCAGTCTCTGAGGGCTGTTTTATTGGGGGCTCGCTCACTAAAGCATGTAATTCTGCTGTTGATTTTAGTCTGAGCTGCATTTGGCGTAGTCAATGGTCCTGTTCAGGCCTTTCTCCATCAGGTCTGTCTCTGGGGGGCAGTGAATGCCTCGTTAAAATGCACATAAACGACCACAGACAGAGCCAGCTATGCCCCCTGATGCACAGAGTCACTTAAAGCCATTAACTGCCATGCATAAGTACTTACGCCATCTATTACCATGCTCAGGCGGGCAGAGGCAGCAGTCAGGTGCCTTTACTTCATAGCATGTGTCATGGAACTGATTCTGATATGACAAAACTGCTGTTTTCTAGTGATGAATTAGTAATAAGAAATATATGTGTGTATTTCTATGTATAATATATGATATATTATTTTTGGTTGACCAAGTTGGAAAGAAGTCCACCACTCTGGTTTAGCATAATCCTGAAATAACTGCCAAGATTGAGCTGGCAGGCTTGAAATAACTGTTGAAGAACATCTGATTGAACATTTGTCATGTTGAGATCTGGACATGTCAAGTGCTGTCAGGAGAGAATCCACTTCCAACTTCTGTAGAAAAGATGGATTTAGTTATCCAGTATGGTTTGATTTACTGGGTGAGGAATGTTTAATATAAACTCAGGGAGAGATAATCAAGTTCCTGAAAAGACCAGTTTGAAATTTTGCACATTCAAAGCTTGGCACAGGAATAAAAATTGCTTATTTTTCCACAGTTCAAAGTTTTTTCTTTAACATGGTTCAAATTTGAAAATTGCTTTCTTTGAATAAAGAAACTAGGATACGTAGAAGTTTACACTCTTACACTCTCAAATTGAGTAAAACACTAATGTTGATAAAATCTCTATTTGGAGGGGAAAATGACAGAGCCATTTATCAATTTTTTAAGCTAAGGATCCTCCATTCATGCCATTTCATTAAACAAAATAAATGATTAGTTTAAAAGATTGACTCAAAATAATCATCTGTTCACGAAACGAATCATGAACTCGCCTTGCTGCGCCAAAGATGATCTGTTCTTGAACATTACTGATTAACTTGACATTTTTATTCATTCGAAAAGCACACAAAGCTATCGTTTGACTTAATAAACTTTTATCTAATGCATGATTCGCATGGATCTGTTAACTGATGAAAAGTGTGAATTCCAGGATAATTTGGTGTCATTTTTCAATTAAATTCTTAAAAATATTAAACAAAATGATAACCATTAAACACACAAAATATGAGAAAACAGGAAAACGAGAAACATTTTCAAAGATCAAGAACAATTTCTCTCAAGATGCTTTTTCAGATTAGACATTGTATCCTTCGATGTTGAGAGAAGTTTTGTTGCATGTAGGCATTCCACTGCACTGATGTTATGTCCTTTTCAGATTTATAAACTAGTCTTTGTATTTCCACGAGAGAAATGCATTATGCTAATGGCTTTCTGTTGTGTCGTCCATTTATGTGTCGTGATGATGAGCATACTCTCACTGCGAGTTGCTAAATGAACAGGCGGCTGCACGCAGTTTTTTTCTTTTTAATGGAGAATCAGTTGCCTTATTGGTTAAAATCCTCAAATTGTTTACTTAAATATGAAATTAATAAATGACATTAAAATTCAAAGTAATCACTTTGGTAATCTAAAATACTTTTAGGATGTAACTGTAATTTGATTAAATCTATTTAGAATGTAATTATAAAGAAATACAGTTACTCATATTTTGTATTTTAAATACAAAACGCCGTTACATGTATTTAGTTACTCCCAGCCCTGTCTACAGATCACATCCCATTATGAACTCACAGAAGTCGTATGCTAATTAATGTAATTTAAATAGCATTTATACAAATTAATTATGTTCATTTGTATACAAAAAACTGCTGGAGATGCAATACGGTTATATCAATACTAATATCTGGGGCATTAAATATGCATCTGTATGAATTAAGAACAGTTTAATTGTTAAGTGATTAACTCCAAAACCATTTCACTGCATATGGTGACCTTCTTCAAATGGGCAGTGACTCTGTCCTGCTTTTCTCTCTAATGAGTTTAATTGTTACAGTTTGATCGAAGCGGGTCTGACATCTATTAAACCCTGCGCGCTATAGCTGGGATTCCCATTGGAATAGAGCCACCAGAGTGAGCGGGCGTTGCATTCCCACCAGTGAAAGAGAGAAAAGAAAACGCTGACTGAAAACGAGGCGACTAAGGTTGACACCCTGACGCCCTTTTCTTACTCTTGGTCCCACCGGTCAATTAAAACAAGAAAAAAACAACAGAGCAGAAAGAGAAAAGGCCCTAATCAAATGGGCTTGGTAGTCCCGGGTCGACAAAAGAGGTCAAAGTGTTTTGTGCAGAGCTCTGAATGCTGGTGGAGTCTCGCAGACAGAGCTGCATTTACCCCCTTACAAAGAGCCAACATGGCCGTTTCCTCATCCTTTAGGACCGTACTGAAACCCCTATCAAAGCTCATGTTAATTTCTCCAAATGAATAGACGTGAGAATTCCCAAAACATCTTTACAGCGTGTGAAAGAAAGAAACTGGTGGATAAATGGACAGATTCTGAAAACGATGGGTCGGATCTGTGGTTCCTGAGATACGGCCTGCTATCTTTACTGACACTGGCATGCTAACAGCCTGACCTCAATTAGTGGTTGTTGTTGTTAAAATGTGTGCTGTTCTTAACAATTTCTGTGTCAAGGCTTAAAATTAAACATCAGTGTAAAAAAAATATATCTGCAATTATGTGGGCCAAGATGATTTAGTTATCCAGTAAGGTTTGATTTACTGGGTGAGGAATGTTTAATATAACATATTATATATGCTATATGCCCTGGAGGCACAGCTACCCGGTGGAATCAGGAAAACAATGCAGAGCTGACACGTGCATTTAACCCTCAACATATTAGAAAAAGTAAATAGATCAAACAATTTTGGACTGCGGGATCTTTTGAGCTAGTGTGAGGTTATTTGAGATTTAGCTGAATTATATTCAATTTTATAGGGTGTCTTTATAGAAACATTTTACAATATATCATTCAAAATATCGTTCTGTATTCACATATACAATTGTATTTTCATTTTCAATGGACAGCAACATATTTAAATATGTCTGGCAACATGACGGATATGTTTTCAAAATTATTAGGACATCAAAGAAATCAAACTCAGTTTCTGGAGGGCCACAGCCCTGCAGAGTTTTGTTCCAACCCTGCTACAACACACATATGTAGGTTTCAAATACTGTAAGCTTGAAGGACGTGATTAGCTGGATCAGGTAGGTTTAATTAGGGTTGAATTTAAACTCTGCAGGGCTGTGGCCCTCCACAAATCATTTTGACACCCCTGGGCTATATAATGCTATATATGTGTTCCTGTGTGGCTCAGTGGTAGAGCATTGCGTCAGCAGCGCAAAAGGTTGTGGGTTCGATTCCCAGGGAACACATGTACTGATTAAAAATGTATAATCTGAATGCAATTGTAAGTCGCTTTGGATAAAAGCGTCTGATAAATGTATATAATTTTTGAGGAGTTTGGGTAATGCACTTTGTTTTTTTATTATTATGACTATACACAAATAAAAGTACAGTAGACCACTTGATGTGTCAAACGATACCTCATAATACCCTAATAAATCGCCATGGCAACACTATTTGCGATATAAATAAACACTCACAATTCAGAAATGAAGTAAATGACCCTCTTTGTGAATGGGCCATTGAATCATTTACTCACTCCATTCATTTCAAATGCGGATTCATTCAAAAAATAAACACCACTGTGCTTGGATATGCACAACAGGTCTGCTGAGGTAATATTTGCATTCAAAAACAGACAATATAGTGTCACCAGTCAACTGTATGAAATGTAATATGACCTATGTAGGTCTGGGGTGGGGCAATTAATTACATTAATGTGTTAAATTGACAGGCTTATTTTTTTATATACAAACTGTTGAATATTTCCATCAAAATTGACCAGGAGATAGTTCATACAGTCATACATACATTGACAGTTGACACCAATGCAGGTGGCCTTTTGGTGAAATGTTGTACAATTTACAAAATGTTTGTAATACACAAATATACAGGTACATCTAAAAAATTAGAATATCGTGAACATTTAGTTTTTTCTTGTAACATTTCAAAAAGTGAAACTTTCATATATTTTAGATTCCTTACATGTAAAGTAAAACATTTCAAAAGTGTTTTGTTTTCATTTTGATTATTAGAGCTTACAGCTCATGAAAGTCAAAAATCAGTATCTCAAAATATTATAATATTTATATTTGAGTTTCAATTAATGAGCATCCCTACAGTATAAAATCTCTTGTTCTTTGAAACCACAATAATGGGAAGACTGCTGACTTGATCCAGAAGACGAACATTGACGCCCTCCACAAAGAGGTTAAGTCACAGAGGGTCATTACTGAAAGGGGTGGCTGTTTAAAGAGTGCTGTATCAAAGCATATTAAATGCAAAGTTGACTGGAAGGAAGACATTGGGTAGGAAAATGTGCACAAGCAAAGGGATGACCGCAAGCTTGAGAATACTGTCAAGCAAAGCTGATTCAAACACTTGGGAGAGTGCCAAAGGCACTAAATCTGGTTCAATGACCATGGTGCTACTGTGCTTGATTGGCCAGCAAACTCGCCTGACCTGAACCCCATAGAGAATATATGGGATATTGTCAAGAGGAAGACGAGAGACACCAGACCCAACAATACAGATTACCCGAAGGCCGCAATCAAAGCAACCTGGGCTTCAATACACCTGAGCAGTGCATTGATGCAGTAATTCATGCAAAAGGAGGCCCAGCCAAGTATTGAGTGCATTGAAATGAACATACTTTTCAGAAGCCTGACATTTCTGTTTAAAATATCCTTTTTTTATTGATCTTATGTAATATTCTATTTTCTGAGACATTGAATCTTGGGTTTTCATTATCTGTAAGCCATAATCATCAAAATTTCAACAAATAAATGCTTGAAATATTTCACTCTGTGTAATGCATCTATATACTATATGGGTTTCACTTTCTGAAATGAGTGACAAAAAATATTGACCTTTTTCATGATATTCTACTTTTTTTGAGATGTACCTGTATTTCTGTTGATAATTATTTTAATATAAATACATTTTCAAATTCAAATACTATCTAAAGATCAGTAGAGTGCTATTTCTTTGTTTGACTATGTTGAAGGACTAGGAAAATATGCAAAACCAACACAAAGAAACACATTAACCATGATGGCATTTACATGGCTTTCTTTGAGTTCTCACTTTCAAACAAAAACATGCATGCTCCAATTTTAATAAGCTTTTCTTCCATGAGGCCAGTCCGTCGGATCGCAGTGCGGTGAGTTATCGGGTCTCTCTGGGTGTGTGTGCAGGTTCTGGCCCATCTCCATGCAACCTGAGCTCAGCAGCTCTCCTGCCTGGAAGACGCACATTGGATTTCTGCTGGCTTGGCCCGGGCCACCCGCACCCGTCTTTATGAGCTCTGGCCTCAGCGCAGAGAGACCCTTTGCCACGACTAACCCACTCAATTAGCAGACATGCAGCGCCGAGGAGAAACCTGGCACACAAACCCGGGTTTCCACTCCTGTAGATCCAGAGATGTGGTGAGACTGAAGCAGGGAGACCCTGTAGGCTGCTCTAAACGCAGGAGCTAATGGAGATGTTGGCTTAGGAATTCTTCACATACTAGCCTCTCAACTATATCAAGATTTGACCAGCACATTTGACCAGCTGTCATTGTAAGTTTAATGCTAGAATGAAATAAAATCCATCTAAAATCCATTAAAAAAAAATCCATAAAATCCATCCATTTTGAATTGTGCCACAAAATGCTATAATTTACGGTGACGTAATACTGCCCACACATAATATTTTTTCCACTCAATTATGTCGTTATAACGAGATCTTTTCTCGTTATAACGAGATCTTTTCTCGTAATAACGAGATCTTTTCTCGCTAAAACATATTTTCTCGTAATAACGAGACCTTTTCTCGTTAAAACGACATCTTTTCTCGATATTTTTCTCGTTAAAACGACATCTTTTCTCGTTATAACGACATATTTTTCTCGTAATAACGACATGTGTCGTTATAATAGATATATGGTAGAGCTGAGGTGAGAGTGTCCGCGCTGCTCAGTCTGACATAAACGAGGATCTGCACGCTGCTGAATTGAAATACACTGTTTTAAATGTATTTAATGTAATGGTTTTAATTATAGCAGCATGTTTATTAGGATTAATCTCCAATACAACATTATCCAATAACAGCACTCAGACCCATGACTTGTTTAGGCTATATATGATCAGATCAAAACAGTTATTTTTGAATAATTGACTCTGGGCTTGGAATAATTATTTATTTGAATGACTGAAGTTTGATTGAACAACAAATCGAAATATGAACAAAGATAAATAAAGAGATTTTCTCATAGGTTAATAATAATAATAATAATAATTATTATTATTATTTCGTTCTGTTTGAAAACGGGCAAACAAATTAAGCTAGATTTTTCGTAGGCCTATTTTTGTTCGTGGGTAAACAAATGAGTTGCTTTAATTTTTGTTTCACATGTGTGGGCGGCCTTGATATACTTTAGTCTGATTATATATTAATTATGTATTAATGATTTAGCTGAACCATCGCATCACGTTCTTCTTATGGGTTAAATTGCAGGCTTTGCTTTACTGAAGGAACAGTCTTCGCTGGGCTGGGTGTGAGCACTGAGCACAATAGTACAGATGAAAAGACTGTACAGTATCGCTTGCTGGATTTAGGCTATACAATTAAATAAACACAAACTTGTTTTCGATTGTTTTATTTAAGTAGACCTTTAGACATAAAGGCGCCAGAAAGCGCACGCTGTTATTTTACAAAAGCAATTCGTAACATTTTGTTCTTATTGTGGAAGTATATAAATTGCTTTCCTCGGTTATCACAATTTAAGGGATCGCGTCGGTGTCGCCGAATTGAGAAGAACAGTGGTGTGCTTTATGAGATAAAGCAACATCCAGACTGTATGAAACGTTATTGTGACTAATTTGCAGAGCGGTACAGATGAACTCTTATTCTGCGTGATGGGATAGACAGTAAAGACAAGATGAGTTAAAACATAGATTTTTTAGGGGCCGCCCTCGGTTCACAGCAACCCGGGACTATCAGAGATGGATAAAACAGTTTTTATTAACATTAAACATTTAATTTAATATTTGTATATTATTAGTATTATTAGGTTATGTTAACTTGTTAGGGCTATAGGCCTATTTCTATTTCATATAATATAATATTTTATTACTTTCCCATTTAAATTCGTGTATCGCTTTACCTAATTAACGTTTTTGTACCAGAGAATGTGAGAAGCGGAGCGGTTCAATATTCCGCTGTGTGTGTGCGCACCGCTCAGTCGTTCACGGCCAAATCAAACGCCTCCGCTAATGTTCCGCTCACGCTCCGGTAAACCAAATCCTGCTCAGATCACGCTCACATTAAATGTCTCCAGTAACGTTAGGCCTATTTATTTTTCCTGTTTATAGTGAAATTATTGAATAAATGTCTAAATTAAACAGTTATGTTTCAGGGTGAAATTGTTTTAATAGGGATGTTCATTAACCGTTAACCGACTGATAATAATTTTGACCGATTACAATCAGTTAAACGGTTTAAAGTCACTTATTTATTTATTTTTAGTAATTTATTAAAATATGTTAAAAGGTTTGCTGCATGGTTAAAATAAGCTACGCATATAAAAAACTAGAGAGAGCGAGAGAGAGAGAAAAAACCTAGGCGCCTATAAGTGGCATTTTATTATTTAATTCTGAATTTTTTTTGTAAAATAAGACAAAAATAGAATGCAGCTTTCTGCCGTCTGCTTTAATTTCGCTCAGCACAATAATGAAAAAAACTCTGCATACTCTAAAAAACACTGGGTTAAAAACAACCCAATTTGGGCTGGATAAATATAGGACAGAACACATTTGGGGTTAATTTTACCCAGTAAATCGGGTTGTTTATTTAACCCATCATAAATGGTTGATTTAACCCAGCTAATGGGTTTATTCGTTTCTATTATAATATTAGCTTTTTTTTTACTTTATGCATGAAATAATATTTACAGATTAATTTAAATCCTCTAAACTTTTGTAAAATACTCCAGAACCACTGGTTTACGTGATAACTTCCTTTATTTCTAATTTGCTTGCTTTTATGTAAGCTTTACGCATTGCCCTATTTAATCTTGTTTAAAAACATTAGAAGTAAAGATTAAACATTAAACCGATGTAATTCACGAGTAAATGGACCACTCTGTAACTGTGTTTCCACCGTAGCGCTGACTCGCGCCGAGCTGGAGTCGTGTTCGTGAGGACTGATCACGGATAAGACCGCCGCTCTGCGCTTCACTCATGGACGAAATGAACTGCGATTGCCTTCATAACCTGACCAAAACAAACAGTAAACAGCTCTGAGGACATGTTTTAACATCCAAAGTATTTGTGTTCTGTATCTTTATAAATAGAATAGTTTATTTTAAGCAAAGCATCAGATTCTTCATCAAGCAATAAAACCCGGCCTTAGCAGCGGCGTTTGTTTATTGATTCACACCCTGCACCTGTATGTTGCTCTGCATACATTTGAACAATATTCTGCACAGAAACAATTTTATAAATAAAATAAAATGTACACAAACTACCCAAACACTGGAAAAATAACTCAAATAAATTACCCAAAAGGCTCATCTCAGCATTTGGGTTAAAAAAAAATAATCCAGGACTTTTTTTAGAGTAGGCTGCTTGTTGCACAGTATTTCTTTTATTTTCTTAAATTATTATTTAAGTCAAAATATATTTTTAGTATAGGCCTATTTATTCGATATAACGCCTAGCTTTATTATGTTGTTCTCTGCTTGCAGAAGTGCTGCAGGTGGGTGATATGATCATGTAAATCACTGTGTGCACATGCAGTTTTATTTTATGTACTTTATGTAATATTAGCCTATTCGTGATAAACTTGAATGCTGTGTACATCCCGTGCCATTGCCTACAGTCCGGTAGCCTATGGTCAATATAATAATTAATTATGTAATAATTTCTTTAATAATTCTGAAAGGTCAAGTAGGTTTGTTTATGCATTAAACGAGAAATGGATGTTGTTCCCTCAACATAGCGAGGCCACGACATGAGGAGGCCTTTACCGTTATTGTTCATATTTCGATTTGTTGTTCAATCAAACTTCAGTCATTCAAATAAATAATTATTCCAAGCCCAGAGTCAATTATTCAAAAATAACTGTTTTGATCTGATCATATATAGCCTAAACAAGTCATGGGTCTGAGTGCTGTTATTGGATAATGTTGTATTGGAGATTAATCCTAATAAACATGCTGCTATAATTAAAACCATTACATTAAATACATTTAAAACAGTGTATTTCAATTCAGCAGCGTGCAGATCCTCCTTTATGTCAGACTGAGCAGCGCGGACACTCGCTCACCTCAGCTCTACCATATGTCGTTATTACGAGAAAAATATGTCGTTATAACCAGAAAAGATGTCGTTTTAACGAGAAAAATATGTCGTTTTAACGAGAAAAGATCTCGTTATTACGAGAAAAAATCTTGTTATAACGAGAAAAGATCTCGTTTTAACGAGAAAAGATCTCGTTATTACGAGACAAGTTCTCGTTATTACGACATAATTGAGTGGAAAAATATTATCTGGGTGGCAGTATTACGTCACCGTATGAGTGCACTTGAGTGAATATGTATCAAGTCCTTAATGGTCCAAATATGTGGCAAAATTGTTAAAAAATGCTTATAATTTTGCCTTTATTTGGTCTAATGTCATGAAAATTGTATTCTTTGGTTCATTCAACCCATTTTAAATACTTGTAATAGCCAATATTTACTCTTCACATTAATTTTGGTGTCACACCTTGCAGCGGAATAAGGCATATAAATGTGGATTTATATTGCAAAGACTTTACTGAGACTGCAGATCTGGTACAACACATAACACCAAATAATAACCAACAAAGGGCAGGACAGAGTATAAATTAGTGGTGGGCCGTTATCGGCGTTAACGTGCTGCGTTAACGCGAGACTCTTATCGGCGATAAAAAAAATATCGCCGTTAATCTATTCTCAAAGTTGGGTTGGGAGCTGGGTCTATACTACGCAAGCTATGATGACTTTCACCCTGATATTTTAGCGCGGATGTATACCTAGCCGAATTGCACTGTAGGGGGCGAGAACGAGTCTTCGAACTAGAGACAGATTGTTAACGGCTGGTCTATGTGGTAATACAATCGGGCAGGACATCCAAACACTCACCTATCATTCATCAACCTCAAATATGGCTTTTCATCTGAAAGATGTATGTAGTAGCAACTTTACATGGCCGTTCAATATGATGTTAACTAGAGAAATGTGCGCTATTGAAGTGTTTGTGTGGTGGAAGCGTTTGCTGCAGGACAGGCTCTGCGCCACTTGCTCTTAAAATCTCCGTCATTTTTGGTCATACAGATAAAAGTAGCCTAATACATCTTTCGAATCTGTAAAGACTCTACGCTTATTTGTGTGCACTCAGAATAACAACGAAACGCTTGCGCTTTTAAGCAAACAGGATGCGCTTTAGGTCTCATGTGAACTTGAGAATTCACCCCGTGTCACCCTCTGCTTCAACCTGTGTGTATGCCTAACGTTACTGTGAAATTACCACATCAGACGTGACGTGCTAACATGGATGCAGCTATGAAGCCGCCGGGTTTGCTTCAGGGAAAATTTATTTTAAGAAGCTTCCCAATGGAAACTGTAAACAGTTCATCACGACCTCTTATGTAGGCCTACAGTTCAAAATTCATGTTTAACTGAATAAACAGTTAGTAAACACAAGTACATCTTATTGAACATAGTTTATTTTCATCACCAATTATCATAGTAGAACAGCTTTCTCAAGCAGTTTGTGATGCATTTTGGAAACAGGAGATGAGCCCCTGATCTAATGCGCCACCTGGCTTGAGAAACCCGCTCTCAAAGACTTACTTTAGTCATTATTTGGGTAGCACACATATTCTGAATGCCTTCGCAGAATTCAATGAGATTTTAATCTAGATTAATCTAGATTAATTCCAAAATTAATCTAGATTAATCTAGATTAAAAAATTAATCTATGCCCACCCCTAGTATAAATACACACATGGTAAATGAGGGAACTAAACAGGAACAGCTGGACAACGATTAATTAATCAGAAACCATGGCAACTAATGAGGACTCATAACACAAATGACAAGAAGTTGGCTAATTGAGTGGGTTAGTCGTGGCTAAGGGTCTCATAAAGACGGGTGCGGGTGGCCTGGGCTAAGCAAGCAGAAATTCAATGTGCGTCTTCCTGGCAGAGGAGACCTGCTGAGCTCAGGTTGCATGGAGATGGGGAAGTCATGGCCTAATGGTTAGAGAGTCGGACTCGTAACCCAAAGGTTGTGAGTTTGAGTCTCAGGACCGGCAGGGATTGTAGGTGGGGGGAGTGAATGTACAGTACGGGTTACCATACTTGGTCACATGTCATGTCACTTCGTCACTTGACTTCACTTTAAAAACTGAACATAACCGTGGCATTTGGATTCTGTTTAATGCATTCAGTCTTGATGCAGTATACTTAAAAACAAAAATAACAACAAAACAACTGTACTTGCAGATAATATAATATTAATTAAATAATGAAATAAAAGGCCACTTAAGTATGCTTACAGAGCGTACACTTTCATGAACTTTCATTACATGCTCTTTATTACTTTGTCAATTATTATTTTTTAATAATATTTTGTAATGCTTTAAAGAAGATGTAATAAGTTGACTAATTGAAATATTAATATAAATATAATGGCATTTAACACAATTGCGTGTCTAAAAATATTAAACTGAGTTTGCAAGTATATCATGCTAAAGTGCACTTCTCAAATGTTATCCTATTCAACCTGTTTTTACAATAAAATTAAATAAAATTAAAAGTAAAGAGACTGAGTGTGTAGCAGCAGATACATGAGAGAGGATTGTTTAATCTCTGTTACTATTTATATTGGTATAAGATCTTAAGTTCTCTTACTCTTGCTCTCTTTTATTCTTTATCTTGCTCTGTCTCTTCCATTTTCTTTTTATCTGGCAAACACTCACATTAGTGAATGTGACCTCTCACTTCCACCATATAAATAATTAAGGATGTCATTAATGTTAGATGATACCACTGCAGCGCGGTCACTGCAAGACCTCATCCTGGAGAGGGAGAGGGAGAGAGAGAGAGAGAGAGAGAGAGAGAGAGAGAGAGAGAGAGAGAGAGAGAGAGAGAGAGAGAGAGAGAGAGAGAGAGAGAGAGATTCGCTGATCGTTTTGTATACTGCTGATGTCATCATTCCTGCGCTCGGCTCCTGTTTTCCCTTGAAACGTTAGATTTGTGCTAAGAGGCACTTTTAAAAATTAAAACAACACACCATGAAGGCTCCAGTGACCCTCCTGTGTGTACAAGCAGCCATTATGGAAACACACAATGAAATTATCCGTGGTGTTAAAAACATTCTATCACTGGAAATGTGCTTTCTATGAAGCCTGTTATCTAGTTGTTCAGTTGTATGTGCTTGTAAATAATTGCAACCACAGCTGTAATACAATATTACCCTGTTGGTGGATCTTTAGAATAGTATTCCTTAAAAACACATGGCAAACATAAAACATCTTGTTTCAATGCATTACAAAATCTCCATAGCTGAAACTTTCTGCACCACTACTCCAGAAATGGAAATAACCAAATGGATAAAAAAACAACAACAACAACAACAAATAATGTCTCATTAACAAACCTATTTGCAAAAGTAAACACTGCCTCCTGTCTGCCATTGGACAGTCAAGCAGATAGTCCCACCACAAACTCACAAATGGAGGAGTCAGTGTTGCTGGGTCAGGTCGAGACACTCAAACAAGCCGCAGTTAATGAGGAAAATAAATATACTACAATTATTAACATCCATATAACTTTTTGATTGATTGCACAAAGAGTTCTTTAGATTATTAAAATGAAAATGGGTCTAAAGAACTTTGAGGAACCCAAAATTATTCTGTGGCAAAAAAACATTTATTTTTGTATGCTCTACTGTGACAAAATAGTTTATATTTGTTATAGTATATAAAAAAGCTTGATTGTCCACAGTACTTAAAAATGGCTTAATTTGGACAAATTTTAAGGCAATTTTCTCAAATTTAGATGTTTTTACCATACTTCGGTGGCGCTGCTGAGTTCAGTCGTCTGTGAATTAGCTCCACTCAGAATTGTGCTTTTTATGTTATTTTTTTACCTATTTTTACTTTTTACTTCTCTTTTAATACGTGTATCGTCTACAATGATTATGTACGACAGAAGAACACTTTTGGACATTGGACAGCGCTACACTAACCTGATTCGGGACACTGTATCCACGGACCCAGCGTGGCCATTGGAGAAACTTCGGAACACCGAGTTGAACAATGACCACCTGAATAACCGCAGGAGACGAAGGAAACATCGTGGGAGACGCGCTGGAATACGCAACAGACTGAGGGAAAGGGCTCACAGTCCTCCTCTACCGAGTATTCTGCTCGCTAATGTCCAATCCTTGGAGAATAAGATGGCTGATCTTAGAGCCAGGATAAGTTTCCAACGGGACATTAGAGACTGTAACATCCTTTGTTTGACCGAAACATGGCTCACGCCGACGGTCCCGGACACCGCTGTAACACCGTCTGATAACTTTTCTGTTTTACGGATGGACAGAACAGCCGAGGCCGGAAAAACCAAAGGTGGAGGAGTGTGTTTCATGATTAACAAGAAATGGTGTGACCCCATATATCCTGTCCAACCAGAGGACTGAATACACTCGATCATTGCTACACTCCGCTCAAAAATGCCTACAAAGCCCACTCACTGCCGGCTTTTGGCAAATCGGATCATGTCGCCATTTTCCTCACACCGGAATACAAACAAAGGATCGTTCATGAACCGCCGGTGGAGAGGGAAGTGACGCGCTGGTCCTCCCACTCTGAAGCTATGCTACAGGCGTCTCTTGATGACGTCGACTGGGACATGTTCCGGGCGATTTCATCTGGCGTCAGCGAATTCACGGATGTAGCATTAAGTCAGTAAACACGCTAACCGAACAGGCCACTGAAACGGTAACAATAAGGACATTTTCTAATCAGAAACCGTGGGTGGACAGATCAATCCGTGATGCGGTTAACCATCGTACTGCCGCATACAACGCCGGTCTGTTGTCAGGAAACATGAGCATCGTGCTACACTCTCCGTCGGGCAGTAAGAGCTGCTAAACGCCGGTACAGGGAATTGAGTCACATTTCCAGCTCAATGACTCTCGGCAGGGACTGAAGACCATATGTTCCTCTGGAAATAAATCCTCCGGTGAGAGCAGATCCAATGCTGGCCGAAGAGCTAAACACCTTCTACGGGCGCTTTGAATGCAATGGCGGCGGCGCGACTCTGCCGAGCAGCGCGTCAGGAAGCAGCAGACAGAGCAGCGATCATGTATTCACTGTGACTGAGGACGAGGTTCGGAGGGAACTAAGGAGAGTGAACGTCAGGAAAGCAGCAGGACCTGATGTGATTACTGGCCGCGTTCTGAGATCCTGCGCTGATCAGCTTGCTGGTTTGTTTACATCCATATTTAATGAGTCCCTTGCTATCTCTGTTGTTCCCACCTCCTTTAAAAAAACTGTCATAATCCCTGTGCCTAAGAACAGTAAACCCTCTTGCCTGAATGACTATCGTCCAGTTGCCCTCACATCGACAGTCATGAAGGTTTTTGAGAGACTTTTAAAGAAACACATTTGCTCCTCCATCCCTGCTACTTTGGACCCTCTTCAGTTTGCCTATCGGCCAAATAGGTCTACTGATGATGCCATCTCTCAGGTCCTTTACTCTTCCCTCACTCACATTGACAGCAAAAATGGCAACTATGTCAGGCTGCTATTCATTGACTATAGCTCAGCTTTCAACACTATAGTCCCCACCAAGCTAGCTGTTAAACTCTCAGACCTCGGCATAACCTCTTCACTTTGTGACTGGATTCAAGATTTCCTCACCACCAGACCACAAGTGGTGAGAGTCGGCTAGTTCACCTCCAATTCCATCACCCTGAACATAGGAGCCCCATTGGGCTGTGTCCTGAGCCCCCTGCTCTACTCTCTCTACACCCACAACTGCGTGTCCTCTCACAGCTCCACTTCCATTGTTACATTTGCGGATGATACTGTGGTTCTGGGCCTCATTAACAACGATGACGAGGCCGCATACTTGGATGAGGTAGAGAGACTCACATCATGGTGCCAGGACAACTGTCTCTCTCTGAACGTGAGCAAAACTAAGGAGCCGATCGTGGACTTCAGGAAGAGACAGCAGCGGCCCTACACTCCTCTTATGATCAATGGGACCCCTGTGGAGATGGTGAGTAGCTTCAAGTACCTCGGTGTAAACATCTCCGAGGACCTGACTTGGACTACACACATTCAGACTCAGGTTAAGAAAGCCAGGCAAAGACTGTACCATCTGCGACAGCTGAGGAAATTCAGGGTCTCACCAGATATCCTGAAAACTTTCTATTCAGGGGCCATAGAAAGTGTTTTGACTCAGTGCATCTCAGTGTGGTATGGTAATTCCTCAAACCAGGACTGCAAAGCTCTACAGAGAGTCGTGCGCTTAGCTGAGCGCATCTCAGGGTCGGCTCTCCCCTCTCTGCAGGACATCTACTTCAAACGCTGTAAAAGCAGAGCTGCTAAAATCCTCAAAGATTCAACTCACCCCGGTAACCATCTTTTCTGTTTACTGCCATGTGGCAAGCGCTTCAGGAGCATAATGGCAAAAACTGAGAGACTGAGGAGGAGCTTCTTCCCTCAGGCCATCAGGCTCCTTAACACAAACCCAGTCTCATAAACTCCTTAACACAAACCCAGTCTCATAAACTCATAAACTCCTTAACACAACCCAGTCTCATAAACTTACAAGATTGTTAACTGTAAAACATCCATATTCTCATCACCCGTATTGCTGCTTTGTGTACATACCCTGTACAACCTGTTTGCACATCCCTCTTGTTCATATTACTATTTATTAAGCCCAGTATACTGTTTTTTGCACATCGTATTGTTTTGCACTTTTTATTACATTGCACATTTTACTCTTATTTCTCTTTTTTTACCATATATATGCTCTTGTGTTGTTACTTTTATATATATATTTTTTTTATTCTTTTGCACTGTCCACTGAGCGGACCTGATTTCACTTACATTTCACTTCTGATTATACCCTGTATAATTTTTTATGTGACGAATAAAGAAACCTTGAACCTTGAACCTTGACCCTTAAAGATAGTTGTATATCTTATCTTATTTATTAAGCTACAGATGATGTATAAATCTCAATAAAAAATAAAAACCTTATGACTGGTTTTGTGGACTAGGGTCACATATGTGAATTGGAATGTATAGTCACGAACAGGCTGAACTTTTATATTTAAATGCGTGTGTGTGTGTGTGTGTGTGTTATAGACAGATACTGCACTGACAATACACCCAGGTGAGAACATTTCACCCAATAGCATCTTTAATAAATAACTCTGAACCAATGAGCTTAGAATCAGCAACGCTGAACCATTGCACAAAAAGACATTCCTGAGCACCAGTTGGTTTGAACAGCTGTGTTTGTACTCTTGACTACCTTCATGTTGCACACACACACCTGCTGTGTGTTCAACAGTGTCTTCACTGGCAAAGATTAGATAGTACCAGCATTATTCTTCACAGTCAGCTCCACAAATCATCACCCCTCACAGAGGTCCTGTTCGTAGAAAAGAAAAGTAATAGTGAATGTAAACTGTGAATGTCAAGGGGTCTTAAATGTTCACTGTAACTTTTTTTTCTCTCAATTTTACTGATCTTTTCTCACCTAGTCTTCTCATCTCCTTTCATCTTCTCTTCTCCTCATCTTGTCTCTCCTCTTTACTCATCTCATTCTCTCCTTTCATCATATCTGTGTATTCTCCTCTTCATATGTTGTCATGTCTCTGCACTCCTCTACTTTCTTCTCTCCTTTAAATTTTCCCCTCTCCTCTCCTCTCATCCTCTATCATTGCACTTTCACTTCTCATCTTTCTTTCCTCTTGTCTTGTTTCTTCTAATCTCTTCTCATATAACCTCATCTCTGTTCTTCTCCTCTTCTCATTTTGTCATGTCTTTCCTCTCATATTGTATCTACTCAGCTTGTCTGGTCTCCATGTTTCGTGTCTGGTGTCCTCTCTTTGCATTTGTTCTCATCTCATCTCATCTAGTCTCGTATGTCATCTTGTCTTCTTTTGTATCCTCCTCTCATTCTCTCCTCTTCTTGCATTTATCCTCATCTCATCTCACCTCACCTCACCTCACCTCACCTCACCTCACCTCACCTCACCTCACCTCACCTCACCTCACCTCACCTCACCTCACCTCACCTCACCTCACCTCACCTCATCATCTCCTCATCCCATCCCATCCCATCCCATATAATTTCCTCTTTAATTTCACCTTCAGTTGTACTCTTCTAATGTTGTCACATCTCTCCTCTTTTCTTGTGTTATATTGACCTTTCTCGTCTCATCTTTTCTTTTTCCACCTTTCTTCGTCTCTCCTTTCTTCTTGCCTTCTCTTCTCAGTTATCTATGTTTCTTATGTAATCCAATCTCCACTCTCCTCTGGTGTCTTTATTAGTAAAAGTGTGTGTCCTTGTCAGGTTTCTAGTTGTAGTATGCAGTGTTTATGGCTTCAGGAGGGACATTCATCAACAGGGCTTTAATCAGCGCCCTTTAATTCATCCTCTGGCTCTCTTTCTCGTCCTCTGTCTGAGCCCAGTCACAGATGACTTTGAAATAAATCTGTTGATTATAATTAGTGATGGCAAGTCCTGCGTTTTCGTGGAGTGATTGATGAGACTTGACACTAATGAGCTGACAGCCTCGGTATAGTCCAGAGATTGGACATGCTCCGGGTTTGGACCTGCCCACGGACCTGACAGCTCTCCGAAACTCTGAAACTCTGCATAACAGTTTTCATACCACCACAGGCTTCGTGATGATTTGTTTAACAGTCTTCATACTTTGGCAGATGCTTTTCCTAGGGCTTGCGTTCGTGACAGGTCGGGATTATTTATAGGCACTGGGTGGTTTAACGTATTATTAACGGATGCTGGCGGTTTACCGTTTCTCTGCCTGAGGGACCCCTGCATTCCAGATAACAGAGGAACTAAGGAATGCTCTGGAAAGATTGCATGTATCGGTTTATGGGTAGAAAACTATGGGTAATGAAGTGTGTGTATTCTGTAGGAATTTGAAAATGACAGGGCAGCTCTTCATGAAAAAATGCAGGGTGGGCACCTCCATTCTTTTTTATTTTTTTGACAAAGAAAACTAATTAACCACAAAAGAGAGGGATGGGATCTTCCATTGAACATACCCAGGAGTAAATCTCTTCATTTTAATATATTCTTTTATTACTGGAATGTCTGGAATATATTTAACTATTATGTTATTAGTGGTCCATCCTATTTGGTTCTACAATGAGGACAAAGAAAGACAATTTCTGGATCAGAAATTTCATTATGGTCCAATTTCTTTCAGCAGAAAAGCACATGCGCTGCTCTTTGAGAAGTTTATTTGACGTCCACCAGTTCTGATGTGGAAATGTGGGTTTCTGACTGTCTGGTTTGAGATGGTCATGCTGCCCATGAGAAATTCATTCAGAATTATTGAAAATATTTTCTACTAATCTAGAGCATTCAAATGTTCCCACATTTCCATATTACATTAAGTTAAAATATCAAAAGCCTGTCAGTATAAGTAGGCCCATAAAAAATAATAGACTTACAATGAAGAGAGACCAGAATATCAAATAATTGAATTTAATTATTCATTGAATATTGCCACTGCCCTCATTTTATAAAAGCAATAAACCACGCTTTTGCTGCGTGTCTTAACCATGGTAAATCTCTGTAATGCATGGCCCCTTGTGGCTCATCCATTTATTCTACATACCTGCTTTGACTTTGGTGAAGCCCAGTAATGTGGTCATTATAGACTGTGGTTCGTTGACCGTTGACACACACAGGATGGCGTTTTAAACTTGAGATATTTTTATCACTCTCTGGAGATGAGAGATGTGAAACCCTTAGCACCGGGTAGAAATCAATGGCTAGCACTCACCATTAATCAGAGTAATTTAATATCTGTGAGGCGTCTGCGCTGAAGGTCCACTGTCACACCAATCTAGTTTGACAGTGGCTGTGTGGATTCAGGGCATGGATACTGTAACACTGGAAAGTGTAACACATACACATTGTGGACAAGGAGAAAAAGAAAATGTTTAATGAGAATATAACAACATGCAAGTTTTTGGGTAAACTGCCCTTTTAGTGGTTGAATATCTGTTTGTTGTTTCATTTTCAGGATGACCTAGAAACTTGGATCTAGATAATAACTTGAACATGTTTATCTATAAATCTTGGGAGAAGTAAGCTTATCTTACAACAGTCTATGTTTGTGATGGTTGCGTAACAGATAAACAAGAGATCTTCAGGTACAAAGAGTTCAGTCACTCCAGACATATTGAGTAATATGCCAGACGTATAAGCTTACAATGTCAAAGTATTTACGAGTGTGTTTGCATAGGCATATTTCAGAAATTTATGGAAACGTTTTTCTTGTCTGAACCACTCGCACATTGCCTTAGTAACACAATTTATAGGTGTTTTTATTGGTAGGATTCGCAGCTATTCAATAACACAGTGGTAACTAGGCAGCAGTAATTGAAAGGTTTGTGTTAAGATGTGTTTTTAGGTTAAGGACTGGTGGATGTAATAGGTTTACAAAAGCTCTTTGTATAAAAACGTCCAACATACAGTGCCCTCCACTAATATTGGCACCCTTGATAAATATGAGCAAAGGCGGCTGTGAAAATAAATCTGCATTGTTTATCCTTTTGATCTTTCACTCAATAAATTCACAAAATTCTAACCTATCATTGAAGTAAAACAATTGAAAGTGGGGAGAAAATCTCATGATGAAATAAATGTTTTTCTCCAATGAATGTTGGCCACAATTATTGGCACCCCTAGAAATTCTTATGAGTAAAATATCTCTGAAGTATATTCCCATTCATATTAAAAAAATGTAGCACACCAGGGTGACTAGGAGCATGAAATTGTCCAGCCATGACTTTCTGTTCCACAGGATTATAAATATGAGGAACACAAAGGCCAAATTCCCTTTATCATCCATCACAATGAGAAAAAACAAAAAATATATTTCTGATGTGAAGAACAAGATTGTTGGGCATCACAAAATAGAAAGTGGCTGTAAAAAAAGAGTTAAAACATTGAAAATCTCCATTCCCACCATCAGGGTAATAATTAAGAGGTTCCAATCAACTAAAAATGTAAAAAATCTGCCTGAAAGAGGACGTGTGTCTATATCGTCCTAATGAATGCTGAGGAGGAGAGTTTGAGTAGCCAAAGACTCTTCAACGATCACAGCTGGAGAATTGCAGAGATTAGTTGAATCTCGGGGTCAGAAACCTACAAAAAAAAAAACATCAAACATCCCCTAAATCACCACATGTTGTTCGGGAGGGTTTCAAGAAAAATTCTCCTCACTCATCCAAAAACAAACTCCAGCAAATTCAGTTGTCAGACACGACTGGAACTTCAAATGGCACTGGCTTCTATTGTCAGATGAAACTGAAAAAATAGCTTTTTGGCAGCAACCCCACCAGATGAGTTTAGTACAAACAGGGATAAAAAAGTACCCCATGTCCACGGTTAAATATACTGCTGGATCTTTAATGTTGTGGGCCTGTTTTTCTGCTGGAGGTCCTGGACATCTTGTTCAGATGCATGGCATCATGGATTCGATCAAATACCAACAGATAAAAAATCAAAATCTGACTGCCTCTGTTAGAAATCTTATAATGGGCCATGTTTTGATCTTCCAGCAGGACAACAATCCAAAACAAACATCAAAATAAACACAAAAATGGGTCACTGAGCACAAAATGAATCTTTTACCATTGCTGTCTCTGTCCTCTGACCTGAACCCTACAGAAAATGAGTGAGGTGAACTGAAGAGAAGAAGCTGTGAATCTGAAGGATCTGGAGAGATTCTGTATGAAGAAAATGGTCTCTGATCTCTTGTCAGGTGTTCTCCAAACTCTTCAGGCATTATAGGAGAAAACTCAGAGCTGTTACCCTGGGAAAAGGATGTTGCAATAATTGGGTGCCAATAATTGTGGCCAACATGAAATAGTGAAAGCATTTATTTCATCATGAGATTTTCTTCCCACTTTCAATTGTTTTACTTCAATGATAGGTTGGAATTTTGTGAATTTTTTGAATTAAATATAAAAAGGATAAACAATGCAGATTTATTTTCACAGCCGCCTTTGGTCATATTTACCAAGGGTGCCAATATTAGTGGAGGGCACTGTATGTAGAATTTAATGTATTTTTGCTAACTTTTACATTTTTTAAACATAAATAAAATGTACAACAATCTTAAAAATCAGTCAATAAATTGAGAGAGTAAAATTAGGTTTAGGGTGTAAAGAAGCTTAAAGGTGAATAATGTAATATGGTTGAAATGGGTACTGCAGTCTAAATTCAAAATATTGGAGAGAGTTGTTTCTCCCGCCCTCTTCTCCTCAGATTCATCACACGGATTGCCAGATTGAGCAAAACACAACAGAAATTAGTGTAATTTACAATGGAAAGCAACAAGCCTTACAATCTTACAATCAAAAGTTAATGAGTTAATTTATCTGGGTTTTACTATTCCTCTGGTCATAGAGCTTTTTACTGAGGCTTTTTAGATTGGGCAGAGTCTGCACCCAGTTCATATATTTATTATGTATAAACAAATACATACTGCACCTTTAAAAGTTAAAAATAAATTTTGTGCTACTTCAGTGCATCAGATATAGTCAACAGAAGTGCTGACATGCTTGCTTGGCATGCAAAAAGCACAAGGAAGGTTTATTCTGAAAGAGCGTTTGATGTGCTGTATATTTGTGCATTGATCAGTGTTTAAATATTGAATAAATAAAAGTCTCTTTAGAAGACTTGGATTAAACTACTTGATTGAAATGGATTAGTTTTACCATGTCTTCTTGAACTTTATGAAGCATTGCATTTGTGGTGGAGTTTCAATGGAGGGACACTCTCTCATCCTAATTAAAATGTCTTCATTTGTTTTTTAAAATAATAACAAAAGTCTTTTGGGTTTGGAACAACACGAGGGCCATTAAACTAGCCATTTGTTGCAATTAAGCTTGTCGCAATAATACAAATATAAAAAAATGACTGGTGAAGCATTACCACTGGTATACATGGAAATGCTCTTGACCTTTAGACTCCAAACTCACATTCAGGTCTGGCTGGAATCCGGTATGGAACAGCCACTTTTCACCATCCAGTCAATGAGATCCATTTCTGACTAAGAAGGAAGTTTCCAGGATACGGTGCTCTGAACTGCTGCACTCTAAAATAAATATTGTTTTCCTTTTATATCAGCATATAAATGAGCTTAATCAGTCTGACGTTTAACTCACTGAGAGAGGGTTTAAAACCCAGTGTTCTCTGCTGGGAACTCCATTTAAACACTGATGAAAACACAAAACTTCAAAACACACTCGGATGAAAACAGAACACAGACGTAGACGCACGAGAGAGATGTTGTTTTTGATGTCTCTCATAGGTTCCTCAGAGCGGATCTCTTTGGACTGTAACCTCTCTTCGGCTCCCGCTGCTCTCTCAGTGTTTGGAGTGGATGTGAAAGGACTCCGGCTCTCTTTTCCAAAGCGCTCTCCAAATCTCCAGTCATTCATCACTGCACAGAGGAGCAGCACGCCGCCTGCATCCCACTGAGGCACAGCACCACCAGAACCAGACACCGGCAAACCAGATGTGTGTATGCATGTGTGTTAGAAATCAAGGCCACAAATCTTTGCATTCTACAGCATTTCCATCATGTTTTTAATCACAGTTTAATTGATGTACCCCTGTGTGTCTCTGTCAGATTACCTCATACAGTACAGTATGTCTTGCTTTCTCTACCAGCAACACCAAGTTGGTGGGTTCAAGTCCCACAGAACAAGTATAATATTTTAACACAATATAACAATCTTGGGATAAATGTGAAAATTCTGTCATCATTTATTCTCCTTAATGTTGTTCCACCTGTGTAACAAGATGCTTTGAGAACCCCCATTTAATAGGAGTCAATGGTAAAATATTCTAACATTATTGTTACCAACATTATTCAAAACCTACTTTTGTGTTCTGCAGACGAAAGTCATACAGATTAGGAATGACATGAGGGTGAGTAATGAGGACAGGGCATTTGAGCAGAGGGGAGATTTTGATAAAAAGTTATATTTTCTTTGTCATAAAATGCTATTGGAAGAATACAGAAGTCCTACTGAGCACTTATATGATACATCAAGGTGCTTTTTGTCTTCTCTTTTTGAGTCCCTGTTAAATTTCACTAAAGAAAGAAAGTCATACAGGTTTGGATCCGGAGGATTATCAAAGACTCCAGCCACCCGTCCCACAGACTGCTCTCTCTGCTGCCCTCAGGACGACGTTTCCGCAGCATCCGATCCCGCACTAGCCGACTGAGGGACAGCTTTTTCCCTCAGGCTATCAGGCTAATGAACAGTCACAAATAACTCACCTACATCACACTCCCACTCACACAACATGCCATGCACTGCACTTTAACACAGTTCAACTGGACTACACGCACACACTGCACTAACACAACCTATCTGCTATCACTGGACACCATACGATGCACATCCACGACACTGCATATGAATAATCTGTTGCACCTTTGCACATCTATCTGCTGCTCAACCAATCTGCTGTTAATTTATAATCTGTTGCACCTCACATTATTACTATGTATAGACCACATTATGTATAGATACTGTACATAATGTAGATGTGCCCATACGGTGTATAATGTGTCGTTGATAATTGAGTATGTCTCTATAGTACACTAAGCGTACTGAGTATATGTATGTGTATTTTGCACATTGTCTTCTGTACAGTCTGTAAATATGTACTGTCCATATGTAAATTGCTGTTGTTTTTTTTGCACTGTCTGTCCATATGTAAATTGCTGTTGTTTTTTTTTGCACTGTCTGTCCATATGTAAATTGCTGTTGTTTTTTTGCACTGTCTGTCCATATGTAAATTGCTGTTGTTGTTTTTTTTTTTTTGCACTGTCTGTCCATATGTAAATTGCTGTTGTTGTTTTTTTTGCACTGTCTGTCCATATGCAAATTGCTGTTGTTTTTTTTGCACTGTCTGTCCATATGTAAATTGCTGTTGTTGTTTTTTTTTTTTTTGCACTGTCTGTCCATATGTAAATTGCTGTTGTTGTTTTTTTTTTGCACTGTCTGGAGCACTGTAAATGCTCCAGTGCAGTTTTTTGCACTGTCTGTCCATATGTAAATTGTTTGTTGTTTTTTTGCACTGTCTGTTCATATGTAAATTGCTGTTGTTTTTTTTTTGCACTGTCTGTCCATATGTAAATTGCTGTTGTTGTTTTTTTTTTTTGTCTGTCCATATGTAAATTGCTGTTGTTGTTTTTTGCACTGTCTGTCCATATGTAAATTGCTGTTGTTGTTTTTTTTTTTTGCACTGTCTGTCCATATGTAAATTGCTGTTGTTGTTTTTTTGCACTGTCTGGAGCACTGTAAATGCTCCAGTGCAGTTTTTTGCACTGTCTGTCCATATGTAAATTGTTTGTTGTTTTTTTTGCACTGTCTGTCCATATGTAAATTGTTTGTTGTTTTTTTTGCACTGTCTGTCCATATGTAAATTGTCTGTTGTTTTTCTGCACTGTCTGGAGCACGCTCATAAGAATTTCACTCACCAAGGCACTTGTGCTGTGGTGATGTGACAATAAAAGTGATTTGATTTGATTTGATCAATGTTAAAGTGAGTAAATGATGGGTAAACAAATTCTCATGAGCTGGCCTAGACAAATTTTACTGACTTTTTGCACATTATCAACACTTGCTGTTGTGGGAGTTCAGGAGCTGCATGAATCTGCAGAAGATTCTGCTGAGGTTTCTTGAGGACCGGCTCATAAGTAACTGATTTGAGATGCTCTTCAGGCAGCAATATTTATATAATGCCACACATGTTAATTCAGCTCCTCGCGAGTACCATAAATAAATGCTAACAGCTATGTGATTCTGAGGTCAGTATGCACCACATCTAATTTATCCTTTTGATACAGTCAAGTAAATATCACATTCAATTGTAATGACATTTTTAACTAGAAATTATGAATATAAATGGTGCATGTCTGAAGCATAATGCTATGGAGAAAGCCAAGTTTTTTTTTAGGCTATGCAGTTGCCAAGGTCTTGGGTGGTTTTCTACTGGTCAAAGTCAAAAAAGTTTAATAGTAATAGTCTGTAATATTTTGGGCACTTTCCAACACAGGATCAATAGAAAATTCTGTGAAATTATATCACAAGACTTCTTAAAGGTTTTGCAACACTTTCAAAGTCAAATGTCTAGTGAGTTGTGTTAAAAGCACATTCAGTTTTATCCGAAGCAGATGAACATGAATATGGAAATGTTTTATTATGTTGGTTGATGCATGTATCGAGTGTCTAGTGGTGGTGCTAAAAGGTTAATCCACTGTAAGAAAAATACAAACAAAAATCAGAAACGGATGTCCTGGTATAAAATGACTAGTATTTTTTTTCGTTAAATTTACACACATTTCTTTAAAATACACTTAAAAAAACAATACAATTCAAAACAATAAATTTTCAGTGAATGCGCTGATAAATGTAATCTGAACTTGAAATCCTTCCATTATAACAGCGTTCTAAAATGATCCCAGAATTAAATATTTACATAGAGCAGTATCACTGCATTACAGCATGAAATACTACATGCTATAACCTGCTCACACCTGAAACATTCATAAAGACTGGTACAATGCACCTCTAATTATACACCATACACCATCAGAGTAAACACACCTCTAATCTAAACCAGTGAACCACAAAAACAATACTGAAAGAGATGGAAAGTCATGCACACAATATTTACGGATCCAATCAGTTGACGTTATCTTGACTGAGACGTGGCGTAGATTGGTTTATCAGTTAGCTGGTGTGTGTATATAGACTGGGTATTGTTTGGACACCCTCACCCATGGGAAACCTGCACAAACTTTGCCTTGGGAGGTCATGTGACCTTATTGTCTTGTGTTAACAGTTCCTGTGGACGTCAGTGGATAAGTGACTCCTTTATTTTTCCCTTCCTAGTTTTATTTCTTCCATCCGCAAGGCAGGCCTGCAGGCCACACGGAACAGAGGGTGATTGATTTACAACAGGTTACAGGAAGGTCAGAGCCAATGAGGAAACAGCGATGCTATTTCTGCAGAGAGAGAGACAGACAGAAAGTGGAAGAGATAGAGAGAGAGTGGATGGGTCGCAGAACGATTGCAGATAAATAATATAGAAATTACATTAGGGAGACAGGGGTGAGTTGTCACAAATGCTATATATCAGTAACCATGAGGTTGTGAGCAAGAGGTCAAGGTTTTGCTGGTTAGCGTGTTCCAGCTAGCTCCCACTGATTAAAGCTGTAACTACAGTGTGCAAAAACATCTTTCTCCATTGACAGCCATTAAAAAGTAGATTCACAAGAGTAAACCCAGTTTTGACTAGCCCCTATTCCACAATTTCATGCTCAAGCAGTGTTGAGAATTGGATTTTTTCACCATAAGGTGACAGTAGCACAATTTTATATAGTATTTGTTCAGTGAGAAGCAATTTTCTCCAACAAGCAATGATTTGTTGGTTAGCTACTTTTTTGCTTGTAGCGTATAGTGTAGCTATTTGCTTCTTCAGAAAGGTAGCTTGACTGGGGTTTAACTACTTTAACTTGGAAAGCCACCATCTTAATCTAGATATAGAAGATAAAACAATATCTCATAAAATGGCACTTTGGAAATACATTTATTGGAGTAAGAAGTAAAGATATAGAAACAGATATACTGTAGAGGAAGGGGAAAAAACTAAACCTCTGAATGAGATCAAATGAAGGTATAGATTTTATTAAAAACATTTGTTGTGCTAAGCAGAATTTCCAGTTGCGTCCTTTTCCATCTAAAATATTGCAGTCAACATTAACAGGGCCAAGAGAATGAAAGAGAACTGGGGAAATATGATGCTAATATCTCATATCATCTCATGCTATTTATGAATTATGCTTCATTCTCCTTCCTTCAATGCCAGACGAGGGTATTGATTCCTGGAAAACTGACCTCGGACTTATTCATCATCTGAATTGCTCTTGCTCAGAGCTGCACTCCATGGTGATTTATTAAAATATATTGAATTGTTCATAAAATCAGAAACAGAAAACCACAGAATCCAGTGTTTGGATTCCTCAACTGTCCTCAGTGCTAAAAAGAAATCTCCACCATACTTTGTTCATTGTTAGCATACTAAGTAACTTATTGGTTTAAGTAGTTTTTAACACTTTTTACCCCTATATTTTCAACGGCCACTTTTTTAGAGTTTAATGACTGTTGGTTGCACTCTGTTTCATGTCTTTAAGGACTTGGACCGATATTCTTGGGTTTTGGCGTGGAATTGAGCTGCGACCTCATGAATGAGATCAAGGTCAAATGAACAATAATTACAATCCAACAATCATATATTACGCTTTGTTTTAAATTTAATCACATCATCCATCATGAATATAAGATGACCGAGATGAAATAAAACACAAATCTGAACTAGGCTCTGCCATTGTTTAGGATATAAGCTAAATAATTCCCTCCTCCATCTGACCGTTTCATTGTGAGGGACCTCCGGGGGTTTCTTTTATGTTTCCCTTCACACTTCTCGCTTGCTCTCTCATCCAAAGACATGAACGGATATTACAAATTTGGCACATGGGGTCTTATTTATGAATTCTCTTCATGAAGTATTAGTACTGTTAGCCGCTTGCATCAAGTGATCAAAACAGTTGTTGGATTGACGTGGTTGTTTTTTCTTTCTGTCCCCATGAAGTTTGCCTCTCAGCATGATGGTGGCTCCAGGAGACTTCCTGTGCTTTTTTCACGCTACCGACACTAGTTACTACAGCAGAGTATCAGAGCTCAGCTCTGAAAGGTTAATGTCACTGCAGCCTGGAGTCTGGAGTAACCTGATATTTCAGCAATTTTGAAATAATTACACACACACACACACACACACACACACACACACAGGATCAAAACAATTTAAGCTAAATCAGCAGCATTTGTAGCATAATGATGATTCGCACAAAAAAATATTTTGTTCTTTTAAGTAAGTTTAAATCAAGGTTACATGGCTATAGTACTGACATTTTTATATTTATAGGTTTACCCCTTCACTAAAATATTTATTTAATTATTGTTTTTTTTATTACCTTTATAGGATAGTAAATAGTTTCAGCCTTTCAGCCCACGGAACGTTGGCTAAAGGTTTGATGCATATGGCACACTTATCTGGAAACATTTCAGGAGTGTCGAAGTCGTCATCTGATTGGTTGAATTATACAGGATTTCCGGGAGACATGTGTGTCGCGTTCTTTAACGTTCCACCTGGAAACAAAGTTGCTGTGGCGCCAAACCCCCTCACGAAAGAAGAAAGCCGTTGTGTTTACAACTGTGATGACGAGCTCTTATCAGGATAAGCCAAACAATGGATTTTCAAATGTACTGTATGTGAAATATTTTAAGTTCACGGCATAGAATCTTTAAAATACAAACGATAGTTTCACACACCGGTCTGTTATTGTGGTGACATTTCCATGCCCTGAAAGATGACGCTGAACGAAACGAACTGTGATTTGTTGTTTGACATGTCAGTCAAACGGCCTCATTGACGGGCCTTAGCCAGTGAAAGCAACCACAGATTCCATAACTTCAGCCATCAGTCTGAAGGTCTGGCTATGCGAGACTAGATAGTAGAAGGATGATTGAAGCCAGACTTGAACTAGGGCTCCTATGAACAACAGTTCTTCTAGATCCTATGGTTGTGTATGGTTCAATGGACCACAACTCTGACAAATGAACAGAATATTCAGAGTGAAAGACCCCCATTTGCAACTTTAGAAATTCCCCCCAACATGATGATCAAGCCCAATTAGTAGTATCAGCATAGGACTAAATCAGGGCTGTGGCGTGACATGTAGCAGAGTATGGTGTCCCATTCTTTGAATTTGTGCTCTGCATTTAACCCATCCAAGTGCACACACACAACAGCAAGTGGTGAACACACACACAGAGCAGTGGGCAGCTATTTTTTGCTGTGGCGCCCAGGGATGAATTGTGGGTTCGTTGCATTGATCAAGGGTCTCACCTCACCTCGTGGTGTTGAAGGTGAAAGCACTGGTTATTCACTCCCCACACCTACAATCCGTTTCGGTACCGAGACTCGAACCCAAGTCCAACTCTCTAACCATTAGGACACAACTGGCCCCCTCCTACTGGAGGGCTAATATCCTGCATAGTTTAGCTCCAACAAGCTCTAACACACTTGCCTTGACGTTTCTAGTGATTCTAAATCAGGGCCGGTGCCAAGGGGAGGCATTCGCAGGCCCTGCTCCCCTTCCTTTCCTCTGATTAGCTGGTTCAAGTGTGTTTAGTTAGGGTTGGAGCTAAACTCTGCAGGAATGTGACCTTCAAGGAGCAAGCTTGGACACCCCTGGACTAAATAAATGCACAAGTAGTAATGGCTAATGCTATGACTACGGCCTATTTACCAATTTACCAACTTACCTGATGTGGCACTTATGTTTCTTAAGACTTGACCAAAAATGTTGCCCCGATAACATCTCCTAAATGTGCCTTTAATGTAGAAAAAATGGACGTTATTCTGATTCTCTCTCTGAACATGTGAGAACATGAGCTAATTCTCAACCCCCAAACCACATGGCCCTGTCCAGCAGAGAGTGATCTCTAGCAGTTTTATCAGTTTGACTCCGGGCACGACCGGGGCTGTGATGAGGTTGAGCTCTGTGGAGAGAGGGTTAGGGTTAGTGTCAGAGTCAAGGCAGGCCTCAATGGGGAAGGTGAACCTGAGTTGGTATTGGGGTTATGGCTGTGGGTTAGGTTGAAGGGACATGGCTCTGTCAGTTCCAACTCTTGTCCATGACACCTAATGGGGTTTGAATGAAGCCAGATGTTTTATTGGAATGGTTAGGATTAATGAGATTAACACTTTAAGGGTCAAACAGGGAGACAAGGGTGAAGGTCAGGACAGGAGGAGACAGGTGCAAGACCCCTCCTGAAATGCCCCTTGTGAGTCATAATTTAAATAGACACTTAAAGATCACACGCATATACTGTAGCTAAATACCTGAAGACCAGAGATATGCTGAGAGATTTTGTGTTGTTTATCAAAGATTCTGAATTTGTGTATGCAGCTTGGCAAGTTTTTCACTAGATTTAGCCATTTTTAGAACAATTATTTGAGAAAAAAAAGTTTCCAAGACTTTCCAGTACTGATGCTTTTCTACTACAAGCACACCTATATCTATGTCTGTGTTTTTCAGTGAGTGGCTGAGAGGAGCGGCACATTCAGTTGAGGCTGCTAACTTTGTCTCTGAGTGATAACATTTCCTGTAAATATAGCCAAAATCACAATGCACCCATTACCTTTATCTTGTGTCTTTGGACATTTTGTCAGACAACATTTTGATTATAAATCATTATTTCATATTCAGAAAAAAAGTCACCATGCATGGCATCAAAAAATATATAAATCATTGACAGACTCTCACAAAGTTGACATTTTAAGATGCTGAGATTTTTTGCAACCATGGTGTGCTGCTGACTTCAATTAATTTTCTTCATAAAGTTATTATTTGGCCAAGCACCCACTTTGAGGAATCTGCCTGTGATGAGCATGCTTTTGTTCCCTTCCGAAGGGAACTCTACACTGCGTCCTCTTTCGAGGGTCGCTTTGGGAACGCCTCCAGCGTGACCGGTTACCTGAAGCATGATTACAAACACCCAATGCACTTGACATTGGCAGGTGGATGCCTATGACGCAAGCTAATGAGCGTCTGCGAGCATAAAAGGGCACCTGTGGAACACATCATCCTCTTTTTTTCCTTCAGGGGACCTTGTTTCTGAAGTGTGAGTAGAATTATGTCTGTTGAGAAGCGCTTTAGGAGGTGTGTCGATCCGTGTCAGCGTTGTCTGACACTAGATGACACACACGATCTATGCGTTATGTGTTTGGGTGAAAAGCACGCGCGCTCTGTTCTCGAGGGAATGGAGTGCGTTCATTGTGAGCCTTTTTTCTGTGGGAAAAAGCTCCGCTCTCGGTTGTCCCTTTTTCTCGTCATATCATCTGCCCCCCGCGGCTCGGGTCCAGCCGCTGCTGAGGCAGTGGTCTCAGACTGAGTTCGCGGCGATCGCAGATGAAGCTTGCGAACGAGTTTTGAGAGAGAGGAATTTTTCATCTCGCGCTCGACAGCGGCTGACGAGAGTGAACTGCGGGAGGAAGATGTATTGTCTGTTACATCTTCTCATCCAGCAGGAAGTGCTTTGCTGGCTCATGGTGTGCGCAATGTAGAGCTGCTGGAGGTTATGAAGCGTGCGCAGTGGAGGCACAGAAAAGGGGGAGTGGCTCGCAGTAGATTTGATGAGCGATCTCTCTCTGGCATAACCTCCCAGCTCCCGTGAGCCTCCCATTCCTTCTCCAAATATTCATAGTAAGATCGTAAACCAAATTCAGCCCGCATCCATCGGTATAAGCATGTTAATTATGCTGACATCGAAGGGAGGCGCGAGCGGATATCGTCGATGCCCCCTAGGGGCACTTGCGAGCTAAAAAAAAATTAATACTTTTTTTTTAACCTGGATCGAGTGTTGTTAGGCTTCCTCTCATTTAAGAGAGTCCTTTCGCTGAAGTCTCCGCTCTCCAGAGCTCTGCTTAGACCGCACTATTGGTGTATAGGCTCTATTGTGAGCCTTGCTAGCTTTCTCTAGCGCTGAGTGTAGTCAGGTCTCCTCTCACTTCAGAGAGTCGTTATGCTGAGACCTCCACTCTTAAGAGCTCCTGTACCTGGATCGAGTGTTGCTAGGCTTCCTCTCATTTAAGAGAGTCATTCTGCTGAAGCCTCCGCTCTCCAGAGCTCCGCTTAGACCGCACTATTGGTGTGTAGGATCTATTGTGAGCCTTGCTAGCTTTCTCTAGCGCTGAGTGTTGTCAGGTCTCCTCTCACTTTAGAGAGTCGTTATGCTAAGACCTCAACTCCTAAGAGCTCCTGAACCAGGATGGAGGGTTGCTAGGCTTCCTCTCGGTTAAGAGAGTCATTTCGCTGAAGCCTCCGCTCTCCAGAGCTCCGCTTAGACGGCACTGTTAGTATGTAGGCTCTACTGTGAGCCTCGCTAGCTGTCTGTAGCGCTGAGTGTAGTCAGGTCTCCTCTCGCTTTAGAGAGTCGGTATGCTGAGACCTCCACTCTTAAAGCCTCCACTCTTCAGAGCTCCGTCCCTGGCAGTAAGTAGGTAGGCTCTGAGGAGCCTCACTAACTGCTTCTGGCGTTGAGTGTAGCCAGGCTGAGGCCTCCACTCTTAAGAGCTCCCCTACTCGGATTGAGTGTTGCTTTGCTTCCTCTCGTTTAAGAGAGTCATTCTGCTGAAGCCGCCACTCTCTAGAACTCCGCTTAGAAGGCACGGTTAGTATGTAGGCTCTATTGTGAGCCTCGCTAGCTGTCTGTAGCGCTGAGTGTAGTCAGGTCTCCTCTCGCTTTAGAGAGTCGTTATGCTGAGACCTCCACTCTTAAGAGCCCCTCAACCAGGGTTGAGTGTTGTTAGGCTTCCCTCTCAGTAGAGAGCCGTTCTGCTGAAGCCTCCACTTTTCAGAGCTCCGTCTCTGGCAGTAAAGGAGGTTGGCTCTGAGTAGCTTCACTAACTGCTTCTGGCATTGAGTGTAGCCAGGCTGAGGCCTCCACTCTTAAGAGTTCCCTACCTGGATCCAGTGCTAGACTTCCTCTCATTCAAGGGAGTCATTCTACTGAAGCCTCTGCTCTCCAGAGCTCCGCTTAGGCAGCACCTTTAGTTCGTAGTCTCTATTGTGAGCCTCGCTAGCTGTCTTTAGCGCTGAGTGTAGTCAGGTCTCCTCTCGCTTTAGAGAGTCGTTATGCTGAGACCTCCACTCTTAAGAGCCCCCCAACTAGGGTTGAGTGTTGTTAGGCTTCCTCTCATTAGAGAGTCGTCCTGCTGAGGCCTCCACTCTCTAGAGCTTGCTTAGGCAGCACTATGCACAGGCTTTTTCTTGAGACTCACTAACTACCTCTGGCGTTGAATGTAGCCAGGTCTCCTCTCACTTAGAGAGTCATTATGCTGAGACCTCCACTCTGAGAGTTCCCTACCTGGATCGAGTGTTAGGCTTCCTCTCATTTAAGAGAGTCATTCTACTGAAGCCTCTGCTCTCCAGAGCTCCGCTTAGGCAGCACCTTTAGTACGTAGTCTCTATTGTGAGCCTCGCTAGCTGTCTTTAGCGCTGAGTGTAGTCAGGTCTCCTCTCGCTTTAGAGAGTCGTTATGCTGAGACCTCCACTCTTAAGAGCCCCCCAACTAGGGTTGAGTGTTGTTAGGCTTCCTCTCGTTAGAGAGTCGTCCTGCTGAGGCCTCCACTCTCTAGAGCTCCGCTTAGGCAGTACTATGCACAGGCTTTTTCTTGAGCCTCACTAACTACCTCTGGCGTTGAGTGTAGCCAGGTCTCCTCTCACTTAAAGAGTCATTATGCTGAGACCTCCACTCTGAGAGTTCCCTACCTGGATCGAGTGTTAGGCTTCCTCTCATTTAAGAGAGTCATTCTACTGAAGCCTCTGCTCTCCAGAGCTGGCAGCACCTTTAGTACGTAGTCTCTATTGTGAGCCTCGCTAGCTGTCTTTAGCGCTTAGTGTAGTCAGGTCTCCTCTCGCTTTAGAGAGTCGTTATGCTGAGACCTCCACTCTTAAGAGCCCCCCAAATAGGGTTGAGTGTTGTTAGGCTTCCTCTCGTTAGAGAGTCGTCCTGCTGAGGCCTCCACTCTCCAGAGCTCCGTCTGGCAGTAATAGGAGAATATAGACTCCTTTGAGCATCACTAACTGCCTGTGGCGTTGAGTGTAGCCAGGTCTCCTCTCAATTAGAGAGTCGTTATGCTGAGACCTCCACTCTTGAGTTCCCCTACCTGGATCGAGTGTTAGGCTTCCTCTCATTCAAGAGAGTCATTTTACTGAAGCCTCTGCTCTCCAGAGCTCCGCTTAGGCAGCACCATTAGTATGTAGTCTCTATTGTGAGCCTCGCTAGCTGTCTTTGGCGCTGAGTGTAGTCAGGTCTCCTCTCGCTTTAGAGAGTCGGTATGCTGAGACCTCCACTCTTAAGAGCCCTCAACTAGGGTTGAGTGTTGTAAGGCTTCCTCTCGTCAGAGAGTCATTCTACTGAAGCCTCCACTCTATAGAGCTCCGCTTAGGCAGTACTATGCACAGGCTCTTTCTTGAGCCTCACTAACTGCCTCTGCCGCTGAGTATAGCCAGGTCTCCTCTCAATTAGAGAGTCGTCATGCTGAGACCTCCACTCTTAAGAGTTCCCCTACCTGGATCGAGTGTGCCAGGTGTTCTCTCGTTTAGAGAGTCATTCTGCCTAAGCCTCCACTCTCCAGAGGTCCGCTCAGGCAGTACTACGTGCATGCTCCGTCCTGAGCCTCACTAGCTGTTCATAGCGTCGAGTGTAGAAGTCTCCTCTCTATTTAGAGAGTCGCTTTCTGAGACTTCCACTCCGAGAGCCATACTCTCGTGAGCTAGTCTATGATGGCGAGCTTTGAGCTGGCCTAAACAAGGGTTTTCTTTTGACCCTAGTTCTGCTGAGCAGGGATGGTGTTCCTCAAGTCTGTGACTTAGGAATCCAGCTTTTGGAAACTTTTCCCTCAGCATGGCGGCGTTGGCATAGCGTTCCCAAAGCGACCCTCAAAAGAGGACGCAGTGTAGAGTTCCTTCGAAGGAGCGTCTCAGGTTACGTATGTAACCATAGTTCCCTGAGAATGGGAACGAGACACTGCGTCTCTTGGCCATGCTTCGGGCATCCCTGTCGGTCCCCCTTGGAAAACAGAGGATGATGTGTTCCACAGGTGCCCTTTTTTGCTCGCAGACGCTCATTAGCTTGCGTCATAAGCGTCCACCTGCCAATGTAAAGTGCATTGGGTGTTTGTAATCATGCTTCAGGTAACTGGTCACGCTGGAGGTGTTCCCAAAGCGACCCTCGAAAGAGGACGCAGTGTCTCGTTCCCATTCTCAGGGAACTATGGTTACATACGTAACCTGAGACGTTTTGTGTATGCTATTAATTTTATTATAAATGGAATCTTGCATGGAAAGGATATTTAGGGACTAGAAGTCTTGGTGTGAACTCTTTTGACCTATGTGTAAGCCACCACCTAGATCATAAACACAATTCGCAAATGTAGTTTTATCTAATTCTATTCTATCAGGACTGTTGTTTACCTAAGTTAACCAATGATATTTGAGTAACCAAACCACAAGAGTTGAAGTTGAGTAGTTTTGCATTTTAAGTATTATTTCTGGATTCATTGCATGTACCAATTTCAAGGGTTGTGTTTATTTTCATTTGGAATGTATGTGTTTAGAAATAGAACACTTTAAATAAGTCAGTTGGATTTTTAATTTTTTCTATTATTTTCTGCTTTTGTTATCCTGTCAAGTGTTTTATTTTCTTACCCAGAAACAGGTTGCATTCCATCATGTAACAGAAGACACAGATTCACTGTGACTTGAGTCAAGTCAAGTCAAGTCACCTTTATTTATATAGCGCCTTTAACAATACAAATTGTAACAAAGCACTGCACAATATCAAAATAGGCAAATTTTGTCAATAATGTAAAATGACAGGATTTAACACTCAAGTATCTGCTGAATGCATTTCATTATTGAATTTAGTAATGGCATTGTCCAGCTTAGTTCAGTTTAAATAATATCTGTGCAATCAAGTCGATGTTTGTGCTGGAAATGAAGTGTCCCCAACTGAGCAAGCCAGAGGCGACAGCGGCAAGGAACGAAAACTCCATCGGTGACAGAATGGAGAAAAAACCTTGGGAGAAACCAGGCTCAGTCGGGGGGCCAGTTCCCCTCCGGCCAGACGAATCAGTAGTTTGTTCCAACTGCAGCAAAGTCAGAGTGTAAGTGGTCCACTGGTTCCAGGGGTCTTTCCCCGATGGATGTCTAGGTGACGAGGTCCTCACTGGAGATCTGTCTCTGGGGCTCATCTCGGAGGTCCTCGGAGGGGTTGTCATCGTCTCTTCTCAGGTGTTCGGTCATCTCTATCGTTTAAGGGTAGGATCCAGAATGAAGCTTGTGTAATTCCTAACTACCACGGGATGTTAATCCGTGGCAGTAACTATAGAAACAGTAAGACAATTAGTGTAGAAGCTGCTCCATCCAGGAATAACCCTGGATGAAATTATCAGTATAACCCAAGCTAAAGCATAATAATTTGTTCAGATAGACTGGCAGTACAAGATTGTGAGATGCATTATATAAATGCTTGGCTAAAGAGATGCGTCTTTAATCTAGATTTAAACAGAGAGAATGTGTCTGAACCCCGAACGTTTTCAGGAAGGCTATTCCATAGTTTAGGAGCCAGATATGAAAAAGTTCTACCTCCTTTTGTGGACTTTGCTATCCTAGGTACTACTAAGAGTCCAGAGTTTTGCGACCTAAGGGAGCGGGTTGGATTGTAGCGTGATAGAAGATTAGTTAGGTACGCAGGAGCTAAATCATTTAGGGCCTTATAGGCAAGTAATAATATTTTGTAACTGATACGAAACTTAATAGGTAGCCAGTGCAGAGACTGTAAAATTGGAGTTTACAGGATCCTTGAGAGGATTTTCCCACAGGAAAATTTTTCATTTTCATTGTGAAGGCCTATAATGGATGTGATGGGTTACCTTTAATGGTGCCCTCTATATGAAGATAAGAGGAGTGAGCTAAATAAATAGGGTTTTAAGATGTGACACAGTCAAGAGAGCAGAGAAGTGTCAGTAAGGATACAAAATATGGCTCAGAATTGGAATATTCACGGTCCATCTGACTCATAATAGGAAGTGGATCCATTTGAATCTCTAAAAGCTTAGGGTTAGCTTAGATGACACAACATGTGAACCCTGTGTTGTGAAAACATTTATGTGCACTTAACAAATCCACACTGCACACACATAGCACACACTCTCTCATAAAAACATTAAATTGAATACACCGGTTTTATCCAGCAGTTTTGCAGAAAATTCTCCAAAACCAAAGCTTCCAAGAAACTCCTTTGCCTCTTTGATAATAGCTCATACACTCTTGACAGTCGAGCACTGTGCAATAGCAGTACCTTTCTGTGTATTGTTATATTTTACAGACCAAATCTTTGCCTATCAAAATGTAAAACCTCTTAATTTTTTTTCCACAACGCAGAATTTGTGAGTAAATATACACACGCAAGTGAGATTACCATAGCTAACCAGTTACATCGTGTGGTTCTAAAGCTGTGGGTATGGAACATATTAATTGTGTCTATAGTAATATTCATCAGAAGGTTGCCTTATTATGGATTTATGCCCAATTGCTTGATGTTTGTCATGTGTGTCTATTTTGGGCAAAGTCTTCATGGGAATATAAAGCCCTTCCATGGCTCTCTGTTCTGTCGCATGCATGATTCATTGAATTTGTTTTTGTGGGTGAAGGCCCGCTCTCAAAAAAATATCAATTAGAGGAAATTGTACTGGTGGCATTCTTGAAACTTGCATGTGTGGTTTGGCCAATGAGTTTGTGCTAAAGTTGTGTGCAGGAAGGAGGGAAGCGTGACATGCTAAACACGAGCCATGTCTCACTCTGTATAGAATAAACAAATGTCCTCAGGGACCGGCAGAAGATTGATAAAGCTCCTGTTGAACTCAGGGAAATCCCATGTCTGGTACGGGCCGAATTTGAGGGTTTGTGGGTGACTAGGGTGGAGAGTTAAACCACTTCCCCTGCTTGTTAAACAAGGCCAATAAAAGACATTACATTCTGGACTCGGCAGAAATCTATAGCATGTCATTGCTTTCGTCTGCTGGAGAGTGACTTCAACATTTGGTTGATCTACAGTATCATGCCAGATGGATCTTTCACGGTGAGTTGAGGTGCGAATGACAGAGATACCATCCTTGGAAACTGCAATATGATGTGCTGAATGTATAAAGATTGGTTTCAAATCCAAACACTTCAGAGTTTGTTTAAAAAAACTGTATAATGTGTTGCTTTACTGTGACCTGCAACAATACTAGTAGTGCTTTACATGATGAAGTTTGTATAGACAGCTTCTTGGTCACAGTTTGGTCTGCTGGGTAAAATTGGACTATGGTTGGATTAGAGCTCTAAATCTTAGGATTTGGTTTGAGTTAGAATTTACTCACACTTCAAGCAAGGCATGATGAAACATTTCCATCTCTTAATTAAGACCAGAGCCACTTTGAGAGCTGCTAGGCTAATTCAAGTGACAGCTCGATCCAAACTGAAGCTTGTTTTTTTCTTCACTAAAAACTTCAAAGCTTCCTGTCCAAACACAGCCGAAAGGCCGCTGAACCATCTGATAGCTCCTCATCTATCCACAGCCACATGATTCTCCATTACCGCGCTAGGGTCAGGAGTACAATGAGTTGGGAAACTCTTCAATCTGTTATTGCATGGGCATTCAACCCTGCTTTTTAGCTCCATCTCTAATAAAACTCACCCTAACCAACTAATCAAGGATTACGTGATTACAAGTAGGTCTGTTGAAACAGGTTTGAACTAAACTTTTCAGGACAGTTGGTTAAAACCCCTGCATTATTGTATTGATTTGAATGATAGTCCCCACTATGGGATGCAAGTATCCGGGGCTGTTGCTATGGTTTCTGACCCCCCTGAAAACATGAAAGGCATATTAATTTGGGTCCTTATTGGGAAAAATAGTGTTGTGGTGGGGGTGGGATGTCCCCCTCAATACAAATTGCTTCCCTTGTTTGCATCAGGCCCTCTCGGATCGCTTGGAATCCTAACCTTCCACCTTGTTACAGGGCCCCTGCAATCCCCACAATAATTATTCACCATTTTAACAAAAAAAAAAAAAAAAACTTTCTTGGTCAACCAGTTTTGTTGATGTATAGATGTCATGCCCACGGACTGTTGGCTGAATGTCTTGGCGCTTTTCCACTGCATGGTACGGTGCGGTTCGGCACGGCTCGTGCAGTGCAGTGCGGCTCAGTTGGTCGGTTGCATTTCCACCGCAGTTTAGTACCGCTATAGGTGGGCGGATTATTCACGTTATAATTGCGCCGCCTCTACTGCCGTGACATCATCGTGGCGCCACAAACAAACTCACAACAAAGAAAGGAGAATAGTGTTCTTCACTCTCGGCATGTGGATGTTTTAACAGCAATGGAGAGGTCTATGAATGCTTGTGATTTACCCCAGCAGCAGAGACTGTGGTGGCAGTGACACGGGCTGTAACGTTAGATGAGGAGAGCAGAGATGTTCGTGCAGGTGTGCTGCGTTACTTGATTAGTTAACTAATGCAGCGTGTTCTGTAAAGTGAATTATCAATAAACTTTTGAATATTTCAAAATGTACAATGTATCCCTTGTTTTTTTATTTATGTGATGGTTTTATAATCGCGGCATTAATCATTTGTCTTTTTCAAGAGGTTCATTACGTGCTCATACAATGATACATAATATAGTCTGGAGGTACACTTATTCGATCAGATTGTTTTTAATTGAAGCAAAACACAGATACAGAGGTAAAAATATAAACAGAAAACATACTCTGTAAATATAGCAAGTTCAAAAGTAACGTTATACATAAGGCTTTTTCCTTCGGCGTCGCGCCATTGAGATCTCGCTGGATCCGCTCCTCGGCTATCAACGAGAGGAACGTCTGAACTTCCTCAACAGACAACGACACTGCTATTTTGTGGTTGATGCAAAAATGTGCGTTTGTTTAAACAGAAGTTGCGTCCGATCCGGCTGTGCTGGTTTAAATCTAGCGGGTAGGACTATAGAGGAGGGTCTCGTGTCGCAAGTTCAGTGGCCAGTAATGACGATTTTCTCAGGCCAATCAGTAATCAGCAGAGTTTACCGTCACGTTTTGGTAGCGGTACCAGCTCGCATGGAACCTCGACCGAAGTGGTACTAAAAAAGTATCAGGTACCAGGTACAGTACCCAGTGGAAAACCCCCCAAAAGTGAACCGTACCGTACCGTACCGTGCCGTACCATGCAGTGGAAAAGCGCCATCTGATGCATATGGCACACAAAATTGGAAACACTTAAGGTGTTTTGAAGTTGTCATCTGATTGGTTGAATACTACAGGATTTCTGGGAGATGGGTGTGTCACATTCTTTAACGTTCTGCCTGGAAAAAAAGAGGATGTGATGCCAAACCCTTTCACGAAAGAAAAAAGCAGTGTGTGAAAATGTAAAGTTTGTGGCATAGTATCTTTTAAATATGTCCAAGAGTTTTACACTCCAATGTAAAAAATACTTCTACGCTGCGTCCTCTAAAGGGCGCTATGGGAATGCCTTCAGCGTGACCGGTCTCTGAAGCATGAATAAAAACACACATTGCACTTGACATTGGCAGGTGGAAGCCTATGACGTAAGCAAATGAGTGTCTGCGGGCATAAAAGGGTGCCTGTGGAACACGTCATCCTCTTTTTGTCTTCAGGGGACTTTGTTTCTGAAGTGTGAGTATTATGAAATGCTTTAGGAGGTGTGCCGATCCGTGTCAGCGTTTCTGACACCAGATGACACACACGACTTATGCGTTGGGTGAAGAGCACGTGTGTTCTGTTCTCGAGGGAATGGAGTGCGTTCATTGTGAGCCTTTTTCTTTGGGAAAAGCTCCGCTCTCGTTTGTCCCTTTTCTCGAGAGAATTGGGGCGATCATCTGCCCCCCACGGCTCGGGTCCAGCCGCTGCTGAGGCAGTGAGGAGACTGAGTTTGCGGCGATCGCAGATGGAGCTTGCTAACGAGTTTGAGAGAGGAATTTTTCATCTCGCGCTCGTCAGCGGCTGACGAGAGTAAACTGCGGGAGGAAGATGTATTGTCTGTTACATCTTCTGATCCAGCAGGAAGTGCTTTGCTGGCTCATGGTGGGCTGATGAAGGCGGAGAGGATATTTCTGAGCCTTCTCAGCTTGTCTGCCCCGCGATGTAGAGCTGCTAGAGGTTATGAAGCGTGCGCTTCTGCTTGGTAGACCTACAGTGGAGGCACGAAAACTGGGGAGTGGCTCGCAGTAGACTTGATGAGCGATCTCTCTCTGGCATAACCTCCCAGCTCCCGTGAGCCTCCCATTCCTTCCAGATCTTCATAGTGAGATCATGTAGGCATGGGATAAACCATAATTAGCCCGCATTCATCGGTATAAGCATGCTAATTATGCTGACATCGAAGGGAGGCGCGAGCGCGGATGCCCCCTAGGGGCGCTTGTGAGCTAAAAAAACTAAAACAAAAAGTGTATTTTTAACCTGGATCGAGTGTTGTTAGGCTTCCTCTCATTTAAAAGAGTCCTTTTGCTGAAGTCTCTGCTCTCCAGAGCTCTGCTGAGGCAGCACTATTAGTATGTAGGCTCTATTGTGAGCCTCACTAGCTATCTCTAGCACTGAGTGTAGTCAGGTCTCCTCTCGCTTTAGAGAGTCGTTATGCTGAAACTTCCACTCTTAAGAGTTCCCCTACCTGGAGTGTTGCTAGGCTTCCTCTCGTTTAAGAGAGTCATTCTGCTGAAGCCTCCGGTCTCCAGAGCTCCGATTAGACAGCACTATTAGTATGTAGGCTCTATTGTGAGCCTCGCTAGCTGTCTGTAGCGCTGAGTACAGTCAGGTCTCCTCTCGTTTTAGAGAGTCGTTATGCTGAGACTTCCACTCGTAAGAGCTCCTCTACCTGGATTGAGTGTTGCTAGGCTTCCTCTCGTTTAAGAGAGTCATTTTGCTGAAGCCTCCGCTCTCCAGAGCTCCGCTTAGACTGCACTATTAGTATGTAGGCTCTATTGTAAGCCTCGCTAGCTGTATTTAGTGCTGAGTGTAGCCAGGTCTCCTCTCAATTAGAGAGTCGCTATGATGAGACTTCCACTCGTAATGGTTCCCCTACCTGGAGTGAGTGTTTCTAGGCGTCCTCTCGTTCAAGAGAGTCATTTTGCTGAAGCCTCCGCTCTCCAGAGCTCTGCTTAGACTGCACTGTTCGTATGTAGGCTCTATTGTGAGCCTCGCTAGCTATCTCTAGCGTTGAGTGTAGTCAGGTCTCCTCTCGCTTAGAGAGTCGTTATGCTGAGACTTCCACTCTTAAGAGTTCCCTTACCTGGATTGAATGTTGTTAGGCTTCCTCTCGTTTAAGGGAGTCATTTTGCTGAAGGCTCCGCTCTCCAGATCTCCGCTTAGACTGCACTATTAGTATGTAGGCTCTATTGTAAGCCTCGCTAGCTGTCTTTAGCGCTGAGTGTAGTCAGGTCTCCTCTCGCTTTGGAGAGTCATTATGCTAAGACTTCCACTCTTAAGGGCCCCCCAACTAGGGTTGAGTGTTGATAGGCTTCCTCTCTCGTTTAGAGAGTCGTCCTGCTGAGGCCTCCACTCTTCAGAGCTCCATCTCTGGCAGTAATAGGAGAATGTAGGCTCTTTTTGAGCATCACTAACTGCCTCTGGCGTTGAGTGTAGCCAGGTCTCCTCTCAATAAGAGAGTCGCTATGCTGAGACCTCCACTCTTAAGAGTTCCCCTACCTGGATCGAGTGTTAGGCTTCCTCTCGTTAAGAGAGTCATTCTACTGAAGCCTCTGCTCTCCAGAGCTCCACTTAGGCAGCACCATTAGTATGTAGTCTCTATTGTGAGCCTCGCTAGCTGTCTTTAGCACTGAGTGTAGTCCGGTCTCCTCTCGCTTTAGAGATTCGGTATGCTGAGACCTCCACTCCTAAGAGCCCCCCAACTAGGGTCGAGTGTTGCTAGGCTTCCTCTCATTTAGAGAGTCATTCTGCTGAAGCCTCCACTCTCTAGAGCTCGCTTAGGCAGCACTATGCACAAGCTCTTTCTTGAGCCTCACTAACGGCCTTTGGCATTGAGTGTAGCCAGGTCTCCTCTCACTTAGAGAGTCATTATGCTGAGACCTCCACTCTGAGAGTTCCCCTACCTGGATCGAGTGTTGCTAGGTTTTCTCTCGTTTTAGAGAATTATTCTGCCTAAGCCTCCACTCTCCAGAGCTCCGCTTAGGCAGTACTATGTGCATGCTCTGTCCTGAGCCTCACTAGCTGTTCATAGCGTCGAGTGTAGAAGTCTCCTCTCAATCTAGAGAGTCGCTTTCTGAGACCTCCACTCCGAGAGCCATACTCTGGTGAGCTAGTCTATGATGGTGAGCTTTGAGCTTGCCTGAAGAGGGGTTTTTGACCCTAGTTCTGCTGGGCAGGGATGGTGTTCCTTGAGTCTGTGACTTAGGAATCCAACTTTTGGACACTCTTTCCCTCAGCATGGCGGCGTTGGCATAGCGTTCCCCATAGCGCCCTCTAGAGGACGCAGCATAGAAGTTCCCTTCGGAAGGGAACGTCTCAGGTTACGTATGTAACCACAGTTCCCTGAGAATGGGAACGAGACGCTGCGTCTCTTGGCCATGCTTCGGGCATTCCTGTCGGCGTCCCCTTTAAAAAAAGAGGATGACGTGTTTCACAGGCACACTTTTATGCCCGCAGATGCTCATTTGCTTACGTCATAGGCTTCCACCTGCCAATGTCAAGTGCATTGTGTGTTTTTATTCATGCTTCAGAGACCGGTCATGCTGAAGGGTTCCCATAGCGCCCTCTAGAGGACGCAGCGTCTCGTTCCCTATTCTCAGGGAACTATGGTTACATATGTAACCTGAGACGATTTGTTGCTTTACCTGTCATATGGACTGTCCTTGGCCTTTCAAAGTGGCCAAGGTTCCCAGATCTTCTGCTGTCAGTCTGAAGCTCTGGCTACGCAAACTTAGTTGATTCACTGCATAACTATATTGGTATATCAGCACCAAACCAGCATAGACATTTATGCTAGTCTATTTAGCAGGCTACTTAATATGAGAGAAACTGATTTTAGATATGCAGGTAAGGAGGACTTTAATCAGAAAAGATGCTGTGGTGGCGGCTAATGACATATGGTGATTTGGGGTTGAAGGGGTTCAGGAACGAGGCTTATCCTTGTCTTCTTCACAGAGCTTCTCATCTTGTTTCTGTCACGGTACAGAAAGCTCGGGATCCAATTGCGAGTGAAAACAGAATCTTTATTTGGAACACTCCAAATACAGTGGATGTGAAGAAATCAACGGCCGTGCAGGTGCAGATCTCATCGGCAGTGCAGGTGCAGTGAGCCCGGCAGAGCAGAGTTTACAGCCCGGGCAGAGAATACAGTCCGGACCCGTCAGGGAATCTACAGAAACGTGACCAGGCGAGAACAGCCTCCGGACCTGGAAGACTGACACAGAGAATTAACGAAACACCAGCGAAACAACGATCTGACAACGCATCACAGAAACGCCAGCCAGATATAGGCATGAGCACACAGATCCATGAACCGTGACAGTACCCCTTCCCCTGACGCCTCTCTGGCGTTCCCAGATGAACTTACCTGACGATTGTAATCATCGATAAGAGAGTGATCCAATATGTCTCTAGCAGGCACCCAACTCCTCTCCTCAGGACCGTAACCCTCCCAGTCCACCAAGTACTGGAATCCGCGTCCCCTCCGCCTAGAGTCCAGAATACGCTTGACCGAATAAACAGGTTCCCCATCTACGAGTCGCGGCGGTGGAGGAACCGGGGTTTGCGGATTAATGGAAGCGTGAAAAACAGGTTTTAATTTGGAAACATGAAAAGCGGAATGAATCCTCTTATGCGGCTGGAGGAAGTTTGAGGCGGACCGCCACCGGACTAATGATCTTGGTGACAGTAAAGCGGGCCAATGAATTTAGGAGCAAGTTTGTTACAAAGCAGTGCGGAGAGGAATGTTCTTAGATGAAAGCCACACTTTTGACCGGCGACATAGGCGGGAGGCCTTGACCGGTGGCGATCAGCCTTGGCCTTGGCGTGCCCCACCTGGAGGAGGGTCTGTCTGGCCCTGCTCCAGGTGCGTCGACACCTCTGGACAAATGCGTGGGCAGAGGGACGCGACTTCAGTTCAGACTGGAAAAATTGGTGGCTGGTACCTAAACTACCCTCAAGCGGAGACAGGCCCGTACCAGATACTGGTAATGAGTTATGCGTACTCAACCCATGAGAGCTGCTGGCTCCAAGAGGATGGATTCTGAGAGACCACACATCGCAACATACGTTCTAAGTCCTGGTTGGCTCTCTCTGTCTGACCATTACTCTGGGGATGGTACCCAGAAGAAAGACTAACAGTCGCCCCTAGCAAACGGCAAAACTCACTCCAAAATTTAGAGACAAACTGAGGCCCCTGTCAGAGACCACGTCTGTCGGGAGACCATGAACACAACGTGGTCAATGACAGCAACCGCTGTCTCTCTGGCAGACGGTAATTTAGGCAGAGGGATGAAATGGGCAGCCTTCGAGAACCGGTCCACCACGGTCAAAACCACCGTGTTCCCACTTGAGGCTGGGAGACCTGTGGCCGAAATCTAGCGAAATGTGGGACCAGGGTCTCGACGGAACCGACAGCGGCTGAAGGAGTCCAGCAGAGGGTCGATTAGAAGTCTTAGAAAGCGGCACAAACAGAGCAAGCCAAAACAAAACATCGTGTCATGAGCCATAGACGGCCACCAGAACCGTTGTTTAATAAGAAACGTAGTACGACTCACCCAGGATGACAAGCCACCTTGGAACAATGACTCCATCGAATGACATCGGACCGTAAAGTCTCTGGCACAAACAAAGCGACCGGTGGGCATCCGGACGGAGGCGTTACCTGCGAGGCCGTGCGGACCTTGACTCAATCTCCCAAGTGACCGCAGAAACAAAAACTTTCTGCGGCACAATGGGCTCGGAAAAGGCAGGCGATCAGAATGGTGAAAATCGGGACAGTGCCGGGCTTGATGTTCTTGGAACCTGGCCGATAAGAAATAGAAAAATCGAAACGACCGAAAAATAAAGCCCACCGGGCCTGCCTAAGTTCAAAGCGTTTGGCGGACTTGATGTACTCAAGATTCTTATGATCAGTCCAGGCGATAAAAGGAACCCCGAACCTTCTAACCAATGACGCCATTCCTCCAAGGCAAGCTTGACTGCCAGCAGCTCTCTATTACCAATATCATAGTTGCGTTCAGCGGAGACAAACGGTGAGAAAAATACGCACGGGTGCACCTTGTCGTCCGAGGAAGAACGCTGGGATAGGGACGGCACCAACCCCCACCTCCGAGGCGTCAACCTCCACCACAAACTGCCGGGAGGGATCAGGGCGGCGAGTATGGGAGCTGAAACAAAGCAGCCTTTCAGTTTGGTAACGCAGCCTCCGCTGCGCTGGACCACCTGAACGGAGTCTTGATGGAGGTTAAAGGCGGTCAAAGGCGGCTAGCTGGCTGAAACTGCGAATAAAACGCCGGTAAAAATTGGTAAAGCCCAGAAACCTCTGCAGGGCCTTGCGGGAATCTGGAGTTGGCCAATCAACCACAGCCTGAACCCTGTCCGGATCCATGCGCATCCCTCGACTGACACAATGAAACCCAAAAGGGGACAGACTGTGCATGGAAAACGCATTTCTCCGCCTTGACATAAAGCCCATTCTCTAACAGCCTCTGAAGCACTCGCCTGGCGTGCTGAACATGTTCCTGGAGAGAGTGAGAAAATATCAGTATGTCATCCAGGTAAACATAAATGAACTGATTTAGCATATCTCTCAACACGTCATTAACGAAAGTGCCTGGAAGACTGCGGGAGCGTTGGAAAGCCCAAAAGGAAGAAACGCGATATTCAAAGTGCCCCTGGGGTATTAAAAGCAGTCTTCCATTCATCCCCCCTCCTTATGCGGACCAAATGATATGCGTTGCGAAGGTCTAATTTCGTGAAAAGGGCGCCCCTGCAGGCAGGCTCAAAGGCAGAAGACATCAACGGCAAAGGATATGTATTCTTCACCGTGATGTCATTCAGCCCTCGATAGTCGATGCAGGGACGAAGAGACCCATCCTTCTTTTCACGAAAAAAACCCGCTCCTGCCGGCGAAGAGGAAGGCGAATGATCTTGGCTGCTAGAGAATCAGAAATATATTTCTCCATGGCCTCCTCTCCGGGCGGAAAGCGAATAAAGTTTGCCCTTGGGCGGAGGCGTACCTGGTAATAAATCTATGGCACAGTCATAGGGACGATGCGGAGGTAGAGAAGCAGCCGAGACTTACTGAACACTCCCTTCAGGTCGCGGTACTCGCTGGGCACGTTAGACAGATCCATATGCTCATCCTGAAACACAGAACAAGACACAGAAGGACAAGCAGACAACAAACAAGTAGCATGACAACCCTCACTCCAAGAGAGAATGGAACTCTGACTCCAATTAAAGTGAGGGTTATGAAGCACAAGCCAGGGATGCCCAAGGACTACTGGAGTAAGATGTGTCAGTTAAAAAAACTGAATAGTCTCAGTGTGATTCCCAGTGGCGAGTCTAAGTGGACCCGTAGAGTGAGTGATGGAAGAAAGAGACAGCCCATTAAGAGCATGAACAGCAATGGGCTGTGAAAGGGCAATCACCGGAAGTCTAAGTCTGTCAGCGAGATCAGAGTCTAAAAAATTGCCCTCGGCACCAGAGTCAACTAAAGCCTGACAGTCATAGGTGACTGAGGACCACTGCAATTTGACAGTGAGAAGTGTAGCTGCAAGAGAGGATTTAGCCAATGTGATCCCACCGTCAGTAACCCCTTAACCGCTGTCACTCTGGCTTTACGGGACACTGTGCTGCGATGTGCCCAGCAGCTCCATAATACAGGCAAAGACCCTCGTTATGCCGCCTCCGCTTCTCCTCCAGGGAAAGGCGGGTCTGCCCATCTGCATGGGTTCTGGTTCGTGAAACTGATGTCTGCGTCGCGGTAGGGGATAGGCAGGTGGTCCAGCCTATTGTCCGCGGCTCGGCGAGCTCGCTGACCCTCTGCTGTAATCTGGCATCCACCGAATAGCCAGACTGACCAAACCATCCAGCGGCGTGGGTAACTCCAGTGTGTAGATCTCGTCCTTGACATAATCAGCAAGTCCATGAAAAACATATCCCACTGCGCTTCTGAATTCCAGCGGCACTCTGCCGCCAAAGTGCGGAATTCAATGGAGAAATCAGTGACGCTCCGATCTCCCTGCCGTAACTCCGCCAGAAAACGAACCGCCTCTCTGCCCGAAGCCGCCCGATCAAACACCTTTCCGATCTCCTCCGAGAATGACTGAAACGAAGTGCAGCAGGGAAGTTTCTGCTCCCAAGCGGTAGTTCCCAGCGAGCTGCCCGTCCAGAGAGTAGTGTGATAACGAATGCTATCTTCGATTCCTCGGTGGGAAAGCAGACGATGGTTGGAGGGAGATATAGAGTGAACATTTGACAAGGAAGGAGGCGGCATAGCTGGGGCTCACCAGAATAAAGGCTGGAGGTGGAAGGCGGGGCTCGATGAAACGGTCCGCCTGATCTGGGATAGTGGGCGCCGGTGAATTAGCCGCAGTGGACCGCTGTTCAGGCTCGGTCTGGAGACTCTGTAACTGGGTGGTCAGCATCGAAACCTGAGAGACCAGGGCTTGGATAGCGCTATTAGAGACAGTCCCCAGTTCATCCTGGTGATCCATGCGTGAGTTACTGCGAGATAAAAAGTCTCTTAATTCTGACGCACTCGCTGGATCCATCTTGGTCAGATCGTTCTGTCACGGTACAGAAAGCTCGAGATCCAATTGCGAGTGAAAACAGAATCTTTATTTGGAACACTCCAAATACAGTGGATGTGAAGAAATCAACGGCCGTGCAGATGCAGATCTATCGGCCGTGCAGGTGCAGATCTCATCGGCAGTGCAGGTGCAGTGAGCCCGGCAGAGCAGAGTTTTACAGCCCGGGCAGAGAATACAGTCCGGACCCGTCAGGGAATCTACAGAAACGTGACCAGGCGAGAACAGCCTCCGGACCTGGAAGACTGACACAGAGAATTAACGAAACACCAGCGAAACAACGATCTGACAACGCATCACAGAAACGCCAGCCAGATATAGGCAGTGCAGACGAGCTACACCTGTAACCGTTCTGATAGCTCGTCAGGTGCTAGGCAACGCTGACAAGCACAATGAGCGGGTCCACCCACATAGACGAACACAGAATGAGCACACAGATCCATGAACCGTGACAGTTTCACACACTTCATCGCTCTGAAGCAATTCAACATGTTCCAAGAGTGGGAGTTCTGAGAGGCCAATGCTTGGTTGAGGAAAATGGTTGGCACCCGTCCCAGAAATAACAAATTTGTAAAGATCGGTGGAACACTGAGTTGTATGAAGAACAAAAAAATAATAGGAACTTGAGGAGTGGAGAGGAGTGAGCATCAACAGTCAGAAGTCTTTATAATTACAAGTTATCATTGTATCCATCTCTTTTTGTTAATGTTTTTTGCTGTCTTCTCTAATATTGTGCTAACACATGTTTCCTTGTTACTTGTCTGCCTTTTTTCTATAATCAGCTTTCTATCCCTCCCTCCCTCGGCTTCTATTCTGCTTCCAGGATCTTGTCCATGATTTTTTGTGGGTCACTTAGAAGTGGAAAATTAGCCTTGTTTCCTGAGGCAGGAATTCATCCCACTTATCTCCAAATTATCTTCCAGAGTTCTCGATGATAATCGTACTGATCATCACGGTGAAACGGGAGCCCCAGTAACACACTACGATAAGTGGTACATCACTGCAGCACCATGGTCTAGCACACATCACTGATTAGCGGTCTGCTAACTTGATCCCTTTACAGTGAGGAGAGAGAGGCTGTAGGATCAGAGCTCCTTCTCTGTAGGTCTAATCCACATCTCGAGCAGGCGATACTGTGATTGGACATCCCACAGTCTCTGGATGTTTAAGAACTGCGGTAGTTGCTCTGAGTTTGTGGAGTACCAGAACTTTGCATGTGTTGTCACTTATAGCATTATCATTGCTAATAACAGGCAGGATTAGCTCTTCTTCTGCTTGATCTCATAATCCCCCTCTCTCTCTATTGCTGTCTCAGCTCATCACAATCCCCAAAACTTCACCATCTCTCTCTCTCTGCTGTGGTAGATCTGAAGGGTATTACAAGGAATTGACCTCATGTTTGAGGTTTCTGGCCCTGTTCTTTGTCAGGGAGCTCAGAGCTCATTACCACAATGGTCCTGCAAGACTTACAGTCTCATGAGTTAATGTCTTCATTTTCTGATACTGCTTTAATCATTCCATCTGTAATAATGCTAACACATTCTACATTTACAGTACCAGATATATGTTTTTCAAAGTGACTTACAATGCATTTAAGGTATATATTTAGCCAACATGCATTCCATGGTGCATTGTTTGCACCATGATCTAGTTGTCACAGAGCTACAAGAATGCCTTGAGCTACAGGAAGATATTCTACAGCGAAAGCATCCCTATTGACAAAACCCTGCTTGTCCCCCAGACTGATTTTGCTGGTCTGGTTTGAGCTTTTTATTTACAGTCTTCCTCTTCTGGGAAAGATGGCTCATTTTACACATATTCACACTAACTCTGCTCACCACGTGTGATTAGGCTAGCCAAACTACAAAAGACAATCATCTAACAACGAGTACAGTGGTGTAGATGGCCAAGAGTGTGCTGTAGTCATTTTTGACGTGATCGAACCAAGTTCGGATCCGTCTTTAGACAAATTTTTTCTCCTTTTCAAATCTCATATCACATCAGAAAGGCATTTATTTTCAATAAAAATTAAGGTAATAATCAAAATGTTTAAATGAAAGTGTCGTGTAGGTATGTGTAGGGGGGGCTTCTATTGTCTCAATAAGGTGGCAACAATTTAATAATTTGAATTTAAATTATAATTTACACTCAATTATAATTTTAAACAACATGTTATTATTGCATACTGTTTTATTTTAAAATAGTGTAAATAGAATATATAGCTATTTACAGTTAGTTTAAATAGCACATTGCTAAGAAAATACTGCTATTTTAACAATGTAAATAGGCATAGCCTAAATAAAATGCTCTCTAAAATGGACGCACCTTACTCCTCTTAAATTATAAACATCACTTACCTCCGTTAGTGGTGTTTGTACATTGAGAAAACTTTGGACATTTGAAAATTACAGTATGTAGTCAGACAAAATATACATTTTATATAACATTAGCACAATATTACCAATTTATCAAAAGGTTAT